>JXCR01140197.1:68378-99503 GCA_002079205.1 Phalaenopsis hybrid cultivar | reverse complement strand
GGATGGTCTTACTAGACATTTACAGGAGGATGTACCTTGGTGTATGCTTTTTGCTGATGATATCCTACTCGTTGATAAAATGAGAGAAAAAGCCCAGGAAAAACTCGAATTATGGAGGTCTACATTGGAGTCTAAAGGCCTTCATTAAAGTAGAACTAAAACTAAATGAATGGAATGTAATTTTAGTAGTAATAGTTCTAGTGACAGAATACATTGGAGTCAGTTCCAGTGGGAGATTTTTCATTCAGGAGGTGGAATATTGAATTAATATGGTTTCTTTTGTTGTTTCAGAACCGGGAGATTTTATAAAAACTATTTCTAATGCCTAGTTGACGCAAACATCTACACTAGCCTTAAAACAGTTTTTGTAGGTTATTGTCACGGATTAAAAAGTTTTGCTAATAGATCTAGTTTAATTAGATATGTTGCTGGTAGATTGTCACGTTTCATAGTTTTCTTGAAGGATGCATGTGAGAATCCTTCTCCAATTGAGGAAAAATAGCTTTATGTAGAAATTCGCAGCAGAAATTCAAACATCATGATTCTGCCTATTCTATTTCCATTGATAAGTTTTAATGGGACATATCGCGGCCCAATTTCTGAAGCAAGTGACATTCTGATGGGGACTTTAGGATTTGTACATGCGATGACATCTAAAGGGAATAGGACTTTTATTGGGAAATATAATGTGTAGGCGAGGAGAAAAATTTGTGTGCGTAAGACGTACGCAACGCTGCGTACGTCAGGGAGGTTATTCAGAGAGTATTGGGGGGTTATATCTGCGTTATAACCCCTGCAACCTCCCTGTACCTTCTAGTAAGTTCGGCGCTTCTGTTTTCATATATTTTTAGGTTACAGGTAGGTTACAAGGAGGTTGCAGGGGGTACAACGCGGTTATAACCCCTAATGCCCTTTGAATAACCTCTCCGACGTATGCAACGCTCCGTACGTCTTACGTACGCAAATTTTTTTTGTTGGCGAGTGAGTTCGGTATCATACATATTCCTGAAAAATCTGGATACTATGAGATACAGCTATCCTATGGAAATATTCCATTAAAAATGTCAATTCTAACTTCATGAATGTATTGCCGAATTGTCGCTGTCAAAATCATCGCTTCACCAGAAAAGGTATAAAAATGAGGCAATAAGGCAATTTCTAAAATATAAAATCGAGAAACCTCGAGTTCCAGTCCTTGGAAATTAAGTACTGTTTGGGGAAACTATGGACTCATTTGGAAATATTTTATAAAATTAGGGGTTTTTAAATACCCGGTCTGGGAAACTAAGTAACCATTCTTGGAAAATTAAGTATCATTCAGAAAAAATAACGTACCGCTCGAAGAAATGTTTGCTAGTGGTTTGACCATTTTTGTAGGTACAATTCAAAACCTATGACATCCTTTAAGACTGTACGTTAAATATTCTAGTTTTGTTCCCAGACCGTAGTGCCTCAAGACACTGATCATCAACTCTTTTAAAATAGTTGGGAAGAATGACATTCTCCAATGCCCCCTAACAGAGGTTGACACTGAGGACTACTAAAATTTTGGGTGATCCGGACTTGCAAATGACTAAAAAACTTTAACAATTTGAATTAGTAAATAACTTAAAGGTGAAATATTTGAACTTGCTGATGTTCTTAAAAATTGAATTATTTGGACTTTGAAATGGTTTAAAAAAAGAAATAAAGAAAACATGAGTAGTGAATTAAAAGTCAAAATAATCATTCAAATTATTATTAAGTCATTTCAAGAAAATAAAAGTATTTATATTAGACATAAATGTTTATGAACAAATTGATAACCCGCAATATAATGAGATTAAACTTCTCTTTGACTTCAAATTCGATCATATTTTAAGGCGATCAAAAAAAAATATATATGTCATGATGTAAATAAATCGTTATGTGATCCATTTGAAAACAAAAATTTGGGGGCAGACAAATTGATTTAAAAATGAATGCATAAATTAGGAGAGAAATTAAAGCATATAAATGCTTTTTTAAAAATGCTAAAACAATTACTTGATATGCATTTTCGCCACTGAATCCACAACTCAATTATGCACACGAACAGATAGCGGTAAAAGGCCCAAAATAAAATTTTGCAGCAATCCAAGGTTATAATATTTGCATAAACTTACAAAATATTGAATGATTTCATCAACCAAAGAATTTGCCATCAAATTCGCATTCTAACTTGTAAGTGAACAGAATGCGGTTTTCAAAAGATTAAAGTGAACATCTATATGTATCAATGTATACATTTTAATGAAATAAATTTATTTAACTTCAAGTTTTACAGACGACATTTAAACCAATCTTTCATTTAAGTCATGCTTTAAAATCATATAAATTATTTTAAGATACCAAATGCTCCAGCTAGAAAAAATATGAAATTTAAAACCCACATGAGCTCCAACTAAATTACGAAATGTTTTAACGAATAACTTAAGAATGTTGAGCGAGTTAAGGTCAAATTGGCATTCAAATGGTTAATATTTTGAAAAATCAATCGAGTCTTTCTGTCTAGAGGGCAGGGTTGTGAGTCTCACCCAACTAGTCTGATGATTCTCCTTGCAAGTACTGAAGTTGACAAGTACAGAATTATGAAATAAATGTTTAAATCATAATATAAGAATTTGCAAAGTCTAAATCACCTAGTCTGATCTTCCTCCTTATAAGGACAGGAGTTTATAGAACTTGTATCCTTAGAAAACCTAACATAAAAAGCTCGAGTACACTTCAGATATAAAAAATTTAAATATTTAATCCGCAATAATGACCATGTTGATAAAAAATTTCATTAAAAACTATTTGAATAAGTTCAAATAATATATATATATGTACATGCATGCATGCATGCATACATAGATAGATACATACATACGTAGATATATATATATATATATATATATATATATATATATATATATATATATGAACCCGATCCTCTTTCAGCACAACAGAGTTGACAAGATTCATGTTTAATCCTATGTCAATGTTAAATCTAATCCTCTCCAAGCAAGAAGTAAAATTGATAGGGTTCAAGTCAATCAAATAAGTTCTAGATAGAAAACCTCAACAAGAGTAATTTATATTCAAAATTAAGTCAAAGTTTAATTGAATAAGTTCAAATAATACATATACAAATGAACCCAATCCTTTGTATGCACGATAGAGTTCACAAATTCAATTATATGTTCATGTTAAAAAGCTTGTTCCTTTATTAGCAAGTAAAGTCGACGAGTTTCAAGTAAAACAATTAAACCTCGATGATGACCGATTTGATAGAAAATTTCAACCGGAGGGGGGGTCTATTTTCAAAATTAAGTTTCAAAATCTATTAAGCAAATTCAAATGATATATATATGAACCCAATTTGCTGTAAGCAGAACAAAGTTGACAAGATTCATATAAAGTCATATGTCAATATTAAGCCTAATCATTTACAAGCAAGATGTGAAATTGATAGGGTTCAAATCAAGCAACCAAAACCCTGATGATGATCATGTTGACTTAAAATCTCAACCGAAAATCTAACTTTTAAATCAATTTTCAAATCAAATTCTCAAAATAACAAATCAAAAAGCTACAATTAAAATCAATTATCTAAAAACTTAAATAACAAAAATCAAAATATTAAAATTAAAATTCAATCACATAAAAACTAAAATTAAAATTCATTCAACCTCTGCAACAATTTGTCGAGGGTAACAAATTTTTAATTGACTTCAGCTCACAAAAGAATTAATGTAACATCAAGTTTTTCGTTATATTCAGACTCAAAAAAATTTAATGCTAGTAAGGACGTGACCCGAGTCCTCTGACCGAATGGTTGCCGCCAAATTGCACCATTATATTACGATTATGACTAAAACCCGTTTGTTCCCTAATGATTTTCTACCATTTGAGTTGCGAATCATAAGGGTACTGTTGATTGAAACAAAGCCTTCTGTCAGCTAAAGTTGACTTAAATTTGTCCCCTCAAACAAATATAAATCTCATATCTATAAGGGTCTCTTGGTCGACACAACTCATGGTTGCTGACAAAAATCTTTCAGTCAGATTGGGTTAACTATCTCCTCTAATTCAGTAGATCAAGGACCACGACGATCCAATACGACGTAACCATGGGATCTTGATCAAGTTTATCATTATTTTACCCACCATTTGCATTAAGCTCAAGTGATAAAATTTACAACTTAACTATAAGTTTGCTACTATTATATGTTAAATATTTAGTGTTTAATGACCATCCTTAATTGAAAATGTTCTCTCGTGACCGAGAAAGGTAATTAACTATAAGGTGCTTGCGCTTATGGGAAACCTCGAACCCTATATAAGAAAATCCTAGTAAAATGAAGGTGAAATCTCTGGATAGTGTCTTATCTATAATCTCTCCTATCTTCTAAAAATTTGACCCTCATACATTTTGCCCAGATATGTTTTTAATAATATCATTAAACACATAATCTAGAACTTGATATACTGCAAGAAATGCTTAATAAGTTTAACAAGCTACGTGCTATTGGTCACACAGATTTTTATTAATATGTTATATAACAGACATTGTGATGTGGGAGTAACCTAAGAGGTGTTTTTTGCGACCATTAGGTGGATTTTTCTCCTATTGGGAGCGGAGTCCACTCCTATTTACTCTAAATCTATAAATATGTTATTTTTTGTGCTTTTAAGTAGTTTTTTTTCTCAAATTTCCATTCAAGGCAGCCGCCGAAGTCCGTTTTCCCCTCTTCCTGCAGTTTTTGCATTCCAGCCAAAGTTCCCTGCATTTCCAGTACCGCCACTTGTTTTCATCGCTGTTACAGCCACCTGCCTTCCTCAATACATGCTCTCCTCCTTTCGAATCAGCCACCATCCCTTCCTCTTGTTCTTACCGACAGCTCACAGCATTCCAGCCGCCACACTTCATCGTCGTTCCAGCCCTCCCTCACTGCCCTCGCTGTCCCAGCCCTCTCTCCTCACTGCCCTCGCTGTCCCGCCTTCCCGTTGCTGTTTTCCTGCTGTCCAGCAGCGCCAAACAGCAAACTACCGCTGTTTGGACTGTCTTCCCTTGCTGCCCTGCTGTTCCAGCCTCCCATAATTGTTGTCATCCCTCATCCGCAGTCTGAACACCCCTTCCCTTCTCTGTTGCCACCTCTCCAAGCCCCTCCCGGTGACTTGGAATCCGCACTAACGTGAGTTTGTGTGTCATGTGTGTTGTATCTTCCTTTCAAGTGTATTTGATTGTAACCGCCCTATTTCCTTTCAATAATAATATTTACTTATTCTATTGTGGTTTGGGTTAACTCCAGCTTCACATTGTGATTAGTATCACAAGCTTAAAAGCAATGAAAGTTTGTCTTGATTACCTGACAGATGAATAACAACAAATGAATTGAACTAACCTACAATAAATGAAAATAATTATCAAGCAATAAATATAAGCAATAAGATAAAACTCCATGGCGAAGAATCTCGCTACAAGAAAAAAAATCTCGACAAACCATAAAGACAAAAATTAGTTTTAAAGATCCTGTTGAACAAGCAAGTCTTTAAGCCTTAATATCGCAACAAATAAACATATAGCTATAATTCCATACAGATAATTCCTAGAAGTTGTTTTTGGATAATCGAACTCTGTTTAAATTCCTAGAATTAGCTATAATTCCATAGCGATAAAAGCAGATATTAGCATCAAAATCAGAACAAACACTGTTTAAAGATCCTTTTGTCACGAAATTCATATGGCTACTTTGAACAATAAATACAAAATAAAGATAATGACTAATTGGCAGCAGTGTGTCGAAAAGCAAACAAACCTTTTCTCTCTGCTGATGGGATTTTTTCACCTATAGACAAGTCTCCTTCAATTTTAGTAGCCAAAATATCTAACACCACAAGATCTCCTATCTAGTGAAATTAGAACAGTATTAATTCAGTAGCAAAAGCTGTTTACAAATGACAAGCATATCCGCTAGTAAATTAAAATTGGGTAATATAAAACACTCCATTAGATGTTATATTATCCGTTTACTAAATTAAAATGAATCAAAAGAGTTTCCAAATGCGGAAACGGTAAAATGGAAACAGATAATCAGCAAGCAAACAGATCTTACAAAACTTAAATCTTCCAACATATTCAGTACTGAGGTCAACGGTGAACAAATAAAAAAATTCAGATACTTAATCACCTTCAATAAATAGGCCAGTTATGAAATTGAAATTGGAAGAAATATAGTAAAGATAGCATCATCATTTCAACAGGTTTCAATTGCCAACTTACTAATGAAGCATATTATTGTGAGCTATGTGCATTTAGAGGGTTTTATTAGGTTTATCTGTTAAACATTGTCACACCTATTTAAACACATAAGTTGAATGAAATAACAAGTTTTTCAAGAGCAATCAATTCTTTATGGTATCAGAGCCTAACCCTAACAACCAGCCTGGGGGCTGATTGGCGTGCATCATCCTCTTCGACAGCGGCATCTTCATCACAAAACAGTCACAATTATAGCTAACTGGGATGGACAGCCTGATCATTGTCGAAACCATCACTGTGAGGACTGTTGATGCTTCCCTTGCTAGCTGCTTCATCGGTTGTGGCTTGCTTCATGGGTTGTGACTTGCGTCATGCGAACAGGAAGCGGGGTTAGCTTTGATAGAAGGAAATTCCGGAGCCTTTGCGTTGTACGATCCCGTCCAGTCAGTGCTCTTCCCAAGCGCAGGAGTGGAAGAGGGGAGTTCCAGAGGTCTTTGCGCACTCCATGCATCAGGAGCAGAGAAGGAGCTCCTGCAGCTTCAACAGAAGGGAAACTGGCTATTCAGTCATTGCTTTCCAATAAGTCCTAATCGCGACAACTAGGAGCTTCGAAGCAATTCCTTATTTTGCTACGAAGAAGAGAAGAAGTGCAGACTCCTGCGTGTTTAGGAACAAGGAGGTTCAAGCAGCTTTGCGTGGAATAGAATCTGTCAAGGGATTCGGGTCGAGCATACAAAGCAAATAATAGTTATATTGAGGATGTCAGATGATAGAAATATTAGGGAGGTAAAGGATTAAAACTTTTGGGGAAGATGGATCCTGAAGTTTTGAAAACCTTGGTCGAACTCCTATAGGGAGCTGGTGTCTGGACGGGAGCAACTACCTCAACATGTGTTCTAGCTCAGTCGAGTGAACTTCCAGGAATGTGATCAACTTTGCCTGCCTCGAGTTTGAGAAGGAAAGATGCTCAAGGGAGACCCGCAGGTGCTACAACTGCGGAGAAGTGGGACACCTGAGTAAGATTTGTCCAAATCTACCCTAAGAGAGAGGAACCGGTGGATGTGGATAGTCTAGAGGTCATGGTTGTAATCGTGGGAGCTAAGGGGTAACAGAAGGGGCTATCGGGCAAGTCTAATGGTATCAGAGAGCGAGGGAGAGACAGGGGTGGTCTTTACCGATGAGAATCAGGAGTTACTGGAGATGTTAAAGAGAAAGAAGAGAGTAGCATGTGATGTCAATTGGGATGCATCCACCTTATCTTCATCCAAGGGAAACACTGCTAATTATGCTCACTCAGCCAAAGGTGCTTGTGATACACATGTTATTGCCTTTATATCCATCATAAGTTTACCAAAACGGACAGTAGATTCTGGAGTATATTAACATGTGACAGGTGCAACTAGTGAGTTATCTTCCTATACTCACTTAGCAGTTCCAGATAGCATTCAGACCGTTGATGGTACAACAAAGTCTGTGGTTGGTAAGGGTACAGTGACGTGTATTAATTCTACTATTATGTCCAATTTTTTGCATGCTCCTTCATTTCTAGCGAACCTTTTATCCATTAGTGTCATTAACTCCGACTAAAATGTGTTGTTTCATTTAATTTTCCAAATATGATTTTTCAAGAGAAGAAAACTTGGGGCTAACATGTGGCATAATGGACTCTAGTACTTGGATAGAAAGGGGATGGACTTAGCCTTAGCATCCATGATTGAGAATGTTGGAGAAAGAGGATCAAAGAGGAGTGTGGAGGATGTATTGCTACTACATTACAAACGCATGAGACACTCTTCGTTCAATGTATTGAGTCGTTTGTATCCATCATTGTATGAAAAGACAAATAAGGAGAAATTGGTATGTGATGCTTGTGAGTTTGGCAAGCTCACTAGAAGCTCTCCTGCAATTCTAGAAATAAGTACTCAGGCGTGTTTGATTTGATACATTCTGATGTATGAGGACCTTGTCCTACTAGTAATATGAATGATTATCGTTATTTTATTACGTTTATTGATTGTTTTTCTCGTGTTATCAAGATATACTTGATGAAACAGAATAGTGAAGTGCTTGCTTTAAAAAATTCTACAAGGCAATCCAGACCCAATATGGGGAAGTTGTGAAAGCACTGATATCTGATAATGGGACAAAATATATCAACAAAACATTTGGTGGCTTCTAGTCAGCTCAAGGGATACAACACCAAATCACATGTTCATACACACCATCATAGAATGGAGTAACAGAGATGAAGAATCAGAATATTCTGGAGGTAGCCCAGGGCATGATGACGACAATGAATGTCCCACAACACTTATGGGGGCAAATAGTGTTGACAACTGCTTAATTAATTAACTGAATACCTTCAGAAGTGTTGAAGTGGAAGTCTCCATTTCAGATGTTGAAAGGAGACAATAGTGGGATCCTACTATTGAAAGTATTTGGATGTGTATGCTCTGTGAAATATAACATGTCATTTGTAGGGAAGGTGGATCTCAGAGTTGTAAAATGTATATTCGTGAGTTATTCTGCTACTCAGAAGTATTATGTATGTTGGAGCCCGATTGAGAAGAGACACTTTGAGAGTATGGATACGTCATTCAGAATTTGAACCATACTATACTACGGAGGTGAATGCACCCTTTCATGACTCAACAGACATTTGAGATACGAGACAAGAGAGAGTCAGTAGTAATGACGATGGACTGATGCAAGTGGGATCAATGTCATCCTATGATATAGGATGAATTAACTGAAGAGACAAAATTGAGGAAATTGAACCTAGAGATGGTGGAATTCAGGATGAAGGTGTGCTAAGGGTGTATACCCGGAGGAAGAAGAAAACTGAGGGAATAGAGTATACAGTGTCAATAAGTCTCTTGTCCTAGTCTTCCCCAACTCTTGAAACACCCACCATCCACCTTTGATTCAAAACTCTCAGGTGGTATTATTCATCCTCCCTCCACTCCTAATCCCCAAACATTAAGGAGGACCTCCCGCAGCAATGCAGGACATTCTCCTGATTGTTTTGGGTGGGAACTTGCATTGTAAACTTCATTCCTTATTCCAATATCTCACCTTTGCATGGAGAATTCATTGCATCATTGGACTATGTCTCTATACCAAAGTGTTGGTAGGTTGCTAAAAATGATCCCAAGTAGAAATTGGCGATGTATGAAGAGCTTGGAGCTCTTGATAAAAACCGAACATGTGAGATTGTGCCACTACCAACAATGAAGAGACAGTTGGATGCAAGTGAATCTTCACGATAAAGCAAATTCTAGAAGGGAAAGTGGAGAGGTTCAAAGCTCGAATAGTGACAAAAATATACAGTCAAACGTATGACATTGACTAAGATGAAACATTTGTACCAGTTGCAAAGATGAGCACAATGAGGACATTGGCTTCTCTGGTAGTGAATGGTGGATGGAGACTCCACCAACACAATGTGAAAAATGTTTTTTTTTTTTCATGGGGAGCTACTGGAGAAGGTATATATGGAGATACCATCGGGATTCAGTACATCTCAGATAGTGGGCAATGTATGCAGGCTCAAGAAGTCACTATATGGCTTGAAGTAGTCTCCTGGAGCCTGGTTTGACAAGTTTACAATGACTATGGTTGGCATGGGATATCAGAAGATTAATGCAGACCACACGATATTCTTTCAGCAACATGAAGATCGCACTATCATACTTATTGTGTATGTGGATGACATAATTGTCATTAGTGATGATGAAACAGAGATTGCTCAACTGAAGAGAAGATTCGGGAAGCAGTTTGAGAAAAACGACCGGAATAGCTCAGATGCTTTCTTGGGATTGAAGTGACACATGAATCTAAGGGGATGATCATATCCCACAGAAAGTATGTATTGGACATTCTCACAAAGACAGGTATGTAGGGGGTGCAAACCAACAGTCTCTCGAATTGATCGGAAGGCAAGCTCAGGACAGAGACAGATGAATCAGTTGATCGTGATAGGTATTAGAGGTTGGTGGGCCGTCTAATCTATCTGTGTCACACTCAACCCGATATCTCTTTTGCAGTAGGTGTGGTGAGCCGCTACATGCATGCTCTAAGAAAAGGTCATATGGTTGCAATATATCAGATTATGAAGTATTTGAAGTGTGCACTAGGGAAATGGTTCATATTCAAGAAGAATGAACATACAAATATTGAGGGCTTTTGTTATGATTGAGCAAGTTAAGTTGAAGACAGACAATCCACGTCAAAATACTGCACGTTTGTGGGTGGAAACTTGGTCTTGTAGCAGAGCAAGAAACAGACAGTTGTAGCAAGATCAACAACAGAGGCAGAATACAGGACCATGACATTAGTATTTGCTGAGACGATGTGGTCGAAAGCCTCGTTGGTTGAACTCAAAATAGATTAAGAAACTCAAATGAAGTTGTGGTGTGACAACAAGTACGCAATTAGCATTGCTAACAAACTAGTGAAGCACAATAGAACTAAAAATGTGGATATTGATAGATTCTTCCTCAAAGATAAGCTTAATAATAGATTGTTGAAACTAAGTCATGTAGTTACTGGAAAGTAAGTGGTTGACTGCCTCACTAAAGAGCTTGGTTAAGTGGAGTTAGCTAAATTATGTGACAAGATGAGCTTAGTGAATATCTTTCGCCCATCTTGAGGGGGGTGTTGTGGGTTGTGTAATTGGAGGGTTTTATTGGGTTTATTTATTAAACATTATAACACCTTTCTCAACACATGTTGAATAAAAGAGCAAGTTATGTGCAGGTTACTAATGAATTATATTATCCTAATTTCTATGAAACAAAGAGATTAATAATAAATTCATCTATATCACACTAAATTACAAAAAATTATTTGGCACATAAAAGGTTAATGAAATAAATCTGGCGGATTTGAGCAATCAACTAACATGATACTGATAAAAAAATTACCTTAAGGCCTCGCTCAGTTACAATTCTCAAAGATCCTTGAGCTTTATGGCGGCGCCTTAACTCTATGTCAGAAGCAATTTCAGCAGTAATGGTCTTGTCAATTTGAACAATGACCTTCAAATTCTTATACTTGCTCTCTGTCAACCATTTTATCTCAGGAGCTACATCAACTGCGACATCGTATCTAAGATATCAAAAAAATCAAGAAAAGTGAACATAATAAGAAAAAGAAGGCATTTAAGGAACCTATACTTTGATTTTTTTATATTTATAACATTCACATATTTCATATCACATAAAAATACAACCATCAGTAACTTTTAAAAAGTAAAATAAACTTTTTCAAGCATAAATAAAGTGATATAAATGTAAAAACAAAGTTTAAGTGTCAGATAAGCAAATACAGAAGAATTGTGTGGTATGTATGTAAATTTTCCATTAAATTCTAAAAAAGAAAGATTGCATGGTTAGTAAAGATCAGCCATGATTGCTAAAGATCAACAGACAACCTGTACTTTACAGTAAACAAAACCCATGGTATTCCATGACTAAGAAATGGCACATCTGTCAGGCTGAAAATGAAACTATTAAATTTGAACTCTTGCAATACAAGTGGAGTATTCACCGATCGGGAATTTATTAGTAAATTTATCATTAAATTGAGATCAGTATCTAATCAGTATTTTTAGCCGAAAGAAACCATATTCTCAAGAGATGGCAACATTCCAGCATCTATTATTTACAAAATGTGCTCTTTATAAAATTATTGCATTTAACTGGAATTAGTGTATAAACGCCATTCAAAGATGAAATAAACCTTATATCAGAATAAAAACAATTCCTGCATCTATAACTTATTAATGTGTGATCTCTACATAGTTATAGTGCCCCTCCAGTGGTTCTAAATAGCATGCCTTATCCATTTGATATAGTTTTTCATCCAAATCCTACTCTAATGTGGTTTCAATTTTTGTTATCGAGAGCATTGCCAGTGATATCAAACTTGTTAAAAACCATGAGTTCCTTGTCAAGGAGCTTCCCAAAGAGAAGTTATTATAGGCAGATTTATAACTTATTAATGTTGCAGCCTTTCCTAGCTTTGGCACAGAGGTCCACTTCTATTCTAATATTACAACGCTCTACCAGGGATTTCACCCTTCCCCAGGGTGTGTTGACAGCCTCTCACCCCACAAGTTCTCCTCACTTGTGCTATCCTAAACGCTACCTTATCACATCTGGCTTAGGCCAGCCGGCCCCATCCGAATGGCCTCTCTTCTTGACCCAATCTCCTTTCCCCAGTTAACATCTTCCTCTATTATTCAAGGCACTACTCTTTAATTCCTCCACTCTCTAATCCACCTTCCATAAACTTGCTTACCTCCCAAATCATCAAAGCGCAAGCTTCTCTCTCATATTTCCAAGGTGCTAGTGAAACTGTCTGTTTCTCTGAAAATGTGGCGTCGAAAAGCATAAAAGCCTGGAGTCTTGCTCTGCTCGCCTTGGGTATGCTGTTTGTTGTCAATTTTCTGCAAAAACCTACTCCAACCTGCTCACAATCTAGGGAAACTAAAAGGTATTTCTTAGCTTCTTTCCCTCAATAAGGGGGTTTCCCTCTAAAGTTAACATTGTGGAGGATTGTGATCGGATTTTAAATGGAGGCATTGGTTCATTGTTGGCTGGTCATTCATCTTCCAAAAATGGTTAAGCAAGGAAATATTTTAAAGACAGCTCATCTCGGTCAAGCAACCTACCCAATGTTGTTGTCATGAGAACAGTATATTCAAAATTGATAGAACATCATATCCATCTTTAGAATCCCTCATGACATCAAAATAAAAACTAATTCTTGTGGAAAGCTTAGAATTTTGACTCCTCACCGTGGGGGTCCAACTAGCTGCTTTACAAAATCACGAAATGGTTTGATTGGGAATATCTTTGGAAACACCTTTCTTAGTTCCCTTCCTATTTTTTATTTCCTTATTTTAGAATTATTTCCATTCCTAATTTAGACTAGATGTCTTTGATAAGTTTGTAAATTAGGAGGTATTAGTTTCTCTATATATATGTACCCTACATGTGAATAATTGAATGAAGTATTTTTCCTCTCAAAGTTTAATTTCTACATGGTATTAGAGCTCTAGGATCGAGTTTGACGCAATTAGGGCGTCTTTCATCAACCAACTTCAACTGGATTACTCATTTGCATCATTTGTCTATCTGCGTCGATCGGTGAACGCTTCGTCAACTTCGTTTAACTTCACTGTTTGAAGCTTCGACAACACGATTCAAAGCTTCCTTGTGTTCCATCAGATTGTCTGCATCAGTCAGAGCACTGAAACAAACCCAATTTCCTCTATTGGCTTCTAGGCCCACCGCAAACCTCCTCTCCTTGCAATTGACACTAACTGTAGTTTGTGGAACCTCTCCGGCTCTCCCCTGCAACCAATACTCTTCCTGCAGGCCCTTCTCTGTTCACCCGTGCCATCAGAATCTTCCCTGCAGTCAAATTCCCCAACTGTAAGCTCTCCTCCACTGGACCATCCTTGCAGAAATCATTTGTTCAGTTCTTGTCGTCTAATGTATCCCTATTACAAGCCCTCCTCTGGAATTCTCCCAGCATCCCAAAAATCTTCTTCCTACAGACCCACATCCTCAGGCAGAATCCTCCTATAGCAGCCGCAGCAGCCTATTCTCATTCCTATAATACCAGCAGCAACCAAGCATCTACTCTACAACATGATGACAATTAACAGTTCTAAAAGCCAACTTAATAATCTATGGGATTGCAGAGCTAGCGGTACACCTTTGTGGATAAAATGACAATCCATGAGCCTTCACAAAAGGCAAAAATTACTCCATATTTCATGAAAATGAATGTGAACAAGTTGTAGAATATCTTCCTTATTTTCATAGTTATTGTGGAAATCTAAGAAGATTTAGTTCTATTCATATATACCCCTCTCATGTGGACCGGCCACCACCTCCAAATTGTCACGACCCGACCCGGTGCTTAGAATTAACTAAGACGGGTATCACAGCCATAAAGTATTAACATCTGACTAACTAGCCACATTTTTAAAACTTTCAATATATATAAAAGATCGGTTAATAGTCCACGGGTACAATAATGAAATTTAAATCATCTCGCGGTAACAGAAAATATGCAAGTAAAATCTCAATCCTCACAATAATATATTTCTACTCAAAAGAAACAATACAAAAAAAGACATTACAAATATATCATAATAGTGTCTTTCAGTTGCAGTCCTCCTGTAAATCAAGTCTCTAATATCAAACATATCAATCAAAAACTTTCATTCTTCTAAAAGAAAACATTAATTGCAACGCACTTAGTGAGATTATAATCTAATATATATTAAATTATGATAATTATGTTATACATAAACGACCAAAAGAAAATGCAACTCATTTTCTTATAAAACCTTCAACTTTCACTTTAATTTTTTACCTTTATGCTTCACTTTAAGTATTTACCAATTTAACCTCTTTAATAGTCATCACAGGATTATCGTCATACCCGAAGATATCTTTAAAAATATGTCGGAAAACACTCTTTGAATTGTACACGAAAGTACTCACAAATTGTACCTGAAGGTACACCTATACAATTTCCTTTAACGTGCACGAGTACATTGTATTCTCTGTCAGTACTATCTGGAGGTAATCATATAAGACTTAAACATTTATATTTCATTTCATATGAATTAAAATCATTTAAAATGCATCTTCATTTGTTCATTATTTGCCTCCTATTTGTGATACCATTTCAGATTCTCAAAATGCAATATAAGAATGAAATACTTGTTTTAAACTATTTAATAAAGCAATTATTGTTTTTAAGTAACATTAATTAAATAATTAAAGAAAATAATCACCCGCCTTAGTCTTAAAGGACTGTTGTAAATGCTTAATTTCTCACTTCTTGGCCATTATCTATTAATTAAATATGCTTATAATCATATGAATTCTATTCTAAAGAAAAACTTAAATATATCTAATGACATATAATAAAGATAACACAAGTAAATAATTATATTATTCATTACCTTGACATGATTTGATTTGTTTCCTTACACAAGTCTCCACATTCCTCTTACAACTAATTGATTCACCTTTAAACTTCTACTTTTATATCTGATTAAATTAAACATGTATTAGCATTTAGCAAGTAAACCAATATTTCACGTCCAAGTAATTAATATAACCCAAACTTACCTTACCAATAATTGTTCAACTCGACAATCCTAAAGCAATTATCCTCTAATAATGCCTGAATTAAATTCATAAATTTTAATTGTGAATATTATAATTTATTTAATTACATAAATTTATATATGTAAAACTTAAAAGCATCTGATACTTACCTAAAGCTTCGATCTCATACACACAGTTGGCTTCAGGGTCTTATAACCCTAACACGTATGAAAGGTTTTGAAGATCCTTCTCTCCTTCCTCCTCTCCTTCAGTCCCGACTTATCCCCACAGACGAAAAGCAGGACCTCCTTCGTCTGCAGAAGCAGCACACAAGGATCGTTGCCTTCAACACAGATAGCACTTCAGCTTCTTCTCTTTCGCACTGCACCAACATAAGAGGTCGTAGCTTCCTCTTTCTCGATCGTGGCTCGATCTAAGTAAGACTTCGACGTCGCCGTCTCCCTCTCCTTCCTCTGCCTTTGGTCTCGACACAATATCGCAGGTTCTTCTCCTTCGCACAGCTTGATACTGCATAGTGGCTGCATATTTCTTCTGTGACTTCTTCTTCCTTCCTCGACTAAGGCACGACAGTTTCTCTTCTCGATCTCTCCCATTGTTTTTTGTTCATTCTCTACGTTGGCTCGAATGAGGAGTAATACAACTCTTAAGTCATAATCGAAGGGGTGCTTATCCTTCGTGTCTATTCAATTAATTATTATTATTATTATTATTATTATTATTATTTGTTATTACAATCTCCCCTTCTTATAAAATTTCATCCTTGAAATATGAAAATATTAAATACAACAGCAAACATGCCTCAATAGAAAAGTTGGGGATATCATTCTAGCATCTTAGAGACCTCCCAAATAGCACACTTCTCTGACTCATGCCTCCATAAAATTTTGACAAAAAGGATCTCTCTATTCCGCAACTTCTTCTCATCATAATCCAGAATTCTTTCAGACTCCTCAACATCCAATTCTGCCCTCCAAAGTTGACTACAGCGTCAACTGATATAATCAAATCATACTATCATCACCAGAATCAACTATAGATAGCGTCAACATCTCCAGATCTTTAATTAACTGCTCCCGCTAAGTATTTAAATAGTTCAAATTACCTAAAACTTTCCTACTCAGCACATGATACTGAATATCTAAATCATAATCTTTAATAGAATACAGTCACTTCTGCTTCAGGTTCAACTCTTTCTGAGTGAAAATATATTTCAAACTCTAGTAGTTAGTAAAAACTTCACATCTAACTCTATATAGACAATGACTTTGTATCTTAAGTGCAAATACAACTACAACAAGCTCAAAGTCATGTGTGGGATAAAATATTTTAATGGTTTTTCAATTGTTGTGATGCATATGCAATGACCTTACTATGCTGCATAAGCACACAACCCAGACCCCTCAAAGACGCATTACTTAAAATTTGAAACCCAGCAGAAGCCGATGAAATGGCTAATACTGGAGCAGGCATTAAGCAAGTATTTAGCATTTGAAAAACCTTCTCACAACAATCAGACCAGTCAAATTTCAATGGGACAACGACATAGTAATCTGTCAAAACCCCTCAACAAGCCTCTTGTAATAAGTTGTCAGACCTAGAAAACTCTTGACCTCAATGAAAGTAGTGGGCCTTGGCCAATCTGTAATCGTCTTAACCTTACTCTAGTCCACAGATATGTCGTCTTCACTGATAATGTACCCAAGAAAAGCAACACTTCTAATCCAAAATCACATTTGAAATTTTTAGCATAAAGTGTATTCTCCTTAAAAATTGGTAGCACTGCATGTAAATGATCTGTATGACTGACTTCATCCCTCAAATATACCAATATATCATCTATAAAGAAGATCACAAAAGTATCCAAAAACTACATGAAAACGTCATTCATCAGGCCCATGAAAACTGTTGAAGCATTTATTAGTCCAAATGTCATCACCACGAATTCATAGTGCCCATATATGGCCCTGAAAGTTGTCTTCGCTATGTTTTCTTTTCTAATCCTCAGCTGGTGATAATTTAACCTCGGATCAATCTCTGAAAATACAGAAGCTCCTTTCAACTGATCAAAAAAATCGTCAATCATCAGCAGTAGATATTTATTTTTATTAGTGAGCTTATTCAACTCCATGTAATCAATGCAAACCTGAAGCTCTCATCCTTCTTCACAAATAATATTGGAGCTCTCCAAGGTGAGGAGTTAGGTCTGATGAACCCCTTATCTTGTAGCTCCTGCAGTTGGCTCTTCTTCTTCAGCAACTCCTTAACGACCATTTTGTAGGGTGTCTTGGATACAGGCTCAGAACCTGGCAAGAGCTCAATGTTGAAATCAATCTCTTACACTGGTGTTAATCCTAGTAAATCATCAAAGAAAACCTCTGGATATTCTCTTACCACTGGAATATCGCCCAAAGATTTCACTTCCTTAGAATTATCTGCTACCTGAGCAAGAAAGCATTGACTTCCACGATTCAACAATTTACATGATTTCAAACAAGTGATAATCATGGATGTTAATCCTCGGTCACCACAAAATTTAACTTTTGTCTCCCCAGGTAAATTCATTTTAACGATTTTCTTATTGTCATCAATAATGAAAATTTTTAGACATCCATCCAATCCATGCATAAAATCACATAAAATTCCACCAAGGCAACAAAATAAGTTGGGCATCAAAATCATTTCCACCAGTCATAAGTATCACAAGTATTGAAATAACATTCATTTGTCAGTTGATCGGGTATAAAATCAAATAATACTCTTATCAGTCTACTTTGAAGATACATGATAGATGTCATTAAAATCTTCGCATTAAACATTTAGAGTTGACTTATTTAAATTGTTACTTATTTTATGTATGATATGACATGAATCCTATGATGCTTAAAGTGCACTAGTTTAAAGCATACCTGTGATGACGTCAAGAGAGTCCTTAGCTTCCTGTTGCGAAAGAACATATACTTTGGGTTGAACATTTTGCTCAGTCTTGCCTGCATTTGACACTGATCTTGAAGATTCAACTGCCCTCGATCTACCATAGCTCATCTGCCTCTAGAATCTGTTGGAGCTCTCTAACCCAATTTAGAGCAATTCTTAGCCATATTTCCTTACTAGGATGATGATTGCAGTAATGTGGTTGATTAAGAACTCTCAAACTCAAGCCAGTTCCAGTAGAGGTCGGATGGAAAAGTGCTTGAAATTACTTCAGGATATGAGATCACCTCTCTTTTCTATAGGAGGTACGGTGAATGCTAAAAGCTGGTTGTTGAGGGTGGAAAAACTCTTAGATGCGTTATGTTGTCCTCTAGAGATGATGGTTACACTTGTAACATTGGCATTAGAGGGAGAAGCTAGGAGATACTGGTGTGGACAGTTGCAAAAGAAATTTGGTGGCAGAGTTAGTTACATGATTCAGTGGGGAGAGTTCGTGAGTAACTTTAAAGACTGGTTTGTACCACTGCCTGGCATAAGACAAATGCAGAACAAGTTTATCTGATTTGTATAGGGTGACCGACCCATCATGCAGTATGAAGTTGAATTCACTATGCTCCTAAGCTATACGCCTCAATTGATTCCTAATACAGAGAATTATCACCAATTTTTGTCTGGGCTCAGAGATGTGATTCGATAGCCATTAATTTTTAAATCTTACAATATATATAAAAGAGTCTCTGATAATCTACAGGAACAATAAATAAATTTAAATCATCCAACAGTAACAGAAAATCTGCAAGCAAAATTTTAATCCTTACAACAACATATTTCTACCCAAAAGAAATAGTACCAAAAAAAGAAATTACAAACATATCATACTAGTACTTATCAACCGCAGTCTTACTCATATAAACCAAGTCTTTCATACCAGACATGAACCTAAGACTTTATCTCCTGGAAAAAAATATTAATTGTAATTGTAAATATGAATTACTAAGTAATTATAATCTAAAATACATTAAATTACGATGTTTATGTATGCATGAATGACCAAAGGAAAATGCAGCTCATGTCTTTATAAAAGTTTGAACTTTCACTTTAATTTTATATATTATTGTTTCACTTTAAGTATTTACCAATTTAACATCTTTAATAGTCATTATAGGATTACCATTATACCCGAAGGTATCATAAAAAAATGTGTCTGAATATATCTTCTAAATTGTACCCGAATGTACCCTCAAATTGTACTTGAATGTATACCTTAACCATTTCTTTTAACTTGTACGGGTACATTGCACTCCTGTCAGTACCATCTGAGAGTAATCATATATGACTTAAACCTTTACATTTCATTTCATATGATTTTAAATTATTTAAAATGCATCTTCATTGAAGATTTCGATTATTTTCCTCTCATTTGTGATACTATTTCAGACAATCAAAATGCAAGACATGAAAGAAATACTTTTTTTAAAACTATTTAATAAAGTAACTATTCTTTTTAAATAACATATTAATGTATAAAAGAAAATAATCACTCACCTTAGTCTTAAATGACAACCCTAATTGCTTAACTTCTCACTTCACTTATTGATTATTATCTATTAATTAAATATGCATATAATTATAAGATATTTATTCTAAAAGAAAATTTTAATATATCTAATGACATATAATAAAAACAACACAAATAAAAAAATTATACCATTCATTACCTTAAAATGATTTGGTTTGCTTCCTTAGACAAGTCTCCTCATTCATCTTACAACTAATTGACTCACCTTTAATCTTCTACTTTTATATCTGAGTAAATTAAACCTATTATTAGCATTTAGCATGTAAACAAATATTTCACATCCAAGTAATTAATATAACCCAAACTTACCTTACCAATAATTTTCAACTCGATAATCCTCAAAAAATTATCCTCTAATAATGCATGATTTAAATTCATAAATTTTAATTATGAATATTAAAATCTATTAATTACATAAACTTATATATGTAAAACTTAAAAGCATCTTCTGCTTACCTAAAGCTTCAATCCCATAGACACAACTCAGTTCAGGGTCTTATAAACATAACACGCACGAGATCCTTCCCTTCTTTCTCCTTTCCTTCAGTCCCAACTCATCCCCACAGACCAAGCGTAGGACCTTCCTCTGCACAAGCCGGACGCAAAGATCGTCAGCTTCAAAGCACATAATACCTGTGGTCTCATCTTCCTCCTCTCCTTCAGCTTCTCCTTCGTACTGCACCAGCGAAAGAAGTCGTAGCTTCCTCCTCCTCGATCGTGGCTCGCTCCAGGTATGCCTTTGATGTCGCTGCCTCACTTTCCTTCCTCCGCCTTCGGTCTCGACACAATACCGCAAATTCTTCGCCTTCGGCCGCACATTTCTCCTGCAACTTCTTCATCCTTCCTCAACTAGGGCACAACAGTTTCTCTTATCGATCTCTCCTGTTGTTTGTTGCTCATTCTCTATGTTGGTTTGAATGAAGAGTAATACAACTCTTAAGTCGTAACCAAAGGGGCGCTTATCCTGCGTGTGTATTCAATTAATTGTTATTATTATTATTATTATTATTATTATTATTATTATTATTACACAAATCATGATGGATTTATTTGAGATATCTTAGAAAACCTTTGATTTGGTTTATTTCGTTCATACTTTATGTTTTTTTTTTTATTTTTATTCAGAATTATTTCCTTTTCTAATTTAGGATAAATATATTTGGTGAGTGTAAATGAAGGATGATTTTTCTCTCTATACATACCCTATTTGTGAAAAATAGAATAAACAATTTTCCTCCCCGAGTAATTTCTACATGGTATCAGAGCCAAGCTCCCGACCTGCCTGAATTGCTTCTTGCCATCCTTTTAGTGCTTGGCCTCCTCCCATAACCGGATGAAGTGCTCCTTGCCAGGGTCAGAAAACCCTCTAGCACCGAACTTTCTTTCAGAACTGTCGACCTCCTTCCCTGCATGTGTTACTGCTTCCAACATGCACTTTTTTACCCTTTTTCAAACACAGGTGTCGCTGTCTCCTTCTAGACGTAGATGTTGTGGTCATAAACAGAGGCACTATTTTTTCCCTTTCAACCGCAAGTTGGAAGTTGTCTGAGAGTTTTTCTTGCCAACAGAGATCACCTTTTCTCTCTAGTGTAAATCATATTCAATCTCTAGTGGAAACGGATTTCTCTCTCTAGTAGAAATCAACAAACCTCTATAAATCCACCTGACTTGCTCCTAAACAAACCTCTAAAGTTTGCCCTACATTGCTCTTATTGGAAGAATTCCTCCGATAGTTGTTGGATCACCGCCCAACTAAACAGAACTTCCTCTGTCAGAACCAGACTTCTTTCCCAAAGCCACAATTCTTCTTTCTGCCAACCAAATCCTTCCTTCAATCATATCCTTCCCAGTCAAAACTTCCTACTACCAGATCCTTCCCCGCCGGAACTTACTTCTATTGTCAACTAAGGTCGTGAATCCTTCATGCAGTCAAACCCTTCCTACAGTTAGCCCTTCCCAACTGGATCTCATTCTTGCAAAAGCCAACCCACTACCATAGCTGAGAGATTCTCGAACCTCGGATGGTTTAAGTAGGGTTTGAGTACCTCTCCTCGTTCTGAAACAGACTCAGAAGATGGAGAAGAAGATGGTGAAGAGGCAGATTCCAGTTTTGAATTGGAGCAACAGTCGCTGTCTCCTCCCCAAGAAGTTGTAAATGCCGAGGGGAAGAAAAATGTAACCCTCCTTTGAAGAAACACCTCTTGGATTCCCTGTCTCTATATTCCTTTGCCACCATCGCCAAAATCTTCTTGCAACAGCAATAGCAGCACTGACAACAATGAAGAATCCCTAGGATTTCTCTGACAACATCTTCGACGCATTAAATTTGTCTCCTCTCATACACTAGAGAGGTAGGGTTGTTGCGTCTTCTCCACGTGTGCATGCGAGATGGCAAAGCTCTGTCGTTCCAATCTTCTCTCGACACATGGAAGTGCATCTCTTTCGTTCGAATCTTCTTGTCGTTTTTCGTTCACCTCCTCATCAGCCTGTTCCCCGTCGCTACTGCACCCAGCGGCCTCCACCAGTCTTCTAATTGACTCGGCAACACACAACGACCTCCGTCAGGCCTTCTTCTTAACAAGCTTCCCTTCCTTGGAGCAGAAACTTCAACATATAGCAGCAACAACTCCCGATTTTCCCTGCCAACTCCAGACTTTCCCTACCGCAGACTTGCCTCCGCTAGTTTCTCCATACAAACTTACAGACCTTCCTTCCAAAGCAATTCCTCCAATTGTCGTCGAAAATCTTCTTTGTTAGCACTCTTGCGTAAAGGCGGAAGGATATTGTAATAGGCCCTCGATGCAAACTCTCTTCCTCTGATAGACCCTCCTAAGTCCTCCGCAACAACAGCAGCTATTGGAATCTTTCCTACAACCACCTGTCTTCTTGTAGGCTCTTCTCCGAAGTTTTTCCCTATAACAGGCCCTCAGTCGGAGCTTTTCCCTGCAATGGGCCCTCCTTCGGAGCTTCTCCCTACAATCATCAATGCTAGAACACTTCCTACACGCCGCAAAAGTCCATGTAGGTCCTCCTCTATTCTCCTTTGCCACTAGAGCTCTCCCTATAGCTGGAATCCTGCTTTTGCAGACCATCCTCTACCGGAATCCTTTCAGCCAACCTACAGGCCTTCCTCCAGAGCTCATCTTCTTCATTGCACTGAAATTCTCCCTGCAAGATCTCTGTTCAAACTTTGTCGTCGGAATCTTCATAGCAGCAAATCCTCCTCCACCAGAAACTATTCCCTTCAGGCAGTTTCGTAGCTCTTCCTTACAACAAAAATTATCTCTACTGTAGACCCCTTTGAAACTCTCCTTACAGCCAGAAGGGTCCCTATTGCAGGCCCTCCTCCAAAATTCTCCCCGCAACAAATTTTTATGTGGTAGGCCCATCCGCCGTAGCTTCTCTCTGTTGCAGGCCCTTTCTTGGTTATTTCCTGCAGTTGTTCTTTCTTTTCCCTGTAGCTTCCCATAGATTATTAAGTTGGCTTTTAGCACTAATAATTGTCATCATATTGTAAAGTAGAAACCCTTGGGGTTGATAATCAAGTGCGGGATGAAGATTAAAAAAAAGTATGGGATGAAGACTTTAAGTTCTACTTTGGATATAATTTAGGGCAGCACACCAACCTCAAGATACACAAAAGTAGTGGAGTTGAGAAAAGTGATTGGCAGTGATGAAATATACCAAAGCTCTTCCTTTCAACAACTTCTCATAATTCAATACTAAGCTTGGTCTCTACAACATCTACGACCCAGCTTGAGGGCAGTGTGGAAATCTGAGAAGAACTAGTTTTCACATATATATCTTTCTCATGTGGGTCAGCCACCACATCCAAATCTTGGAAGATTTGTTTGGACATCTGAGGAAACTTTTGATTTGGTTTATTCATTTCATATTTTATATTTTTCTATTTTTATTCAGAATTATTTCCTTTCATAATTTAGGTGAGATATGTTTGGTAAGTTTGTAAAAAATGAGGGATTGATTTCTCTCTCTATATATATACCCTATTTGTGAATAATAGAAGCAATTTTCCTCCCCAAGTTATTTCTGCAGCTATAAATATGGAACAAGATTACTAATATTTTTTTACTTCACGTGATTACTAAGTGATTAGTACTTTCATAGGTAGAAATCATCAAAAGTAGCCTCAAATTCTATTGTATAAATAAAAGTGCAAGATTCTTAATTAAATACACAAAAAACTCAAATCATTCTCTCTCATACCCTTTCTTTGTTCGGCACCACTGCCATCAACAAATGTCCTCTTGTGCCATTGAGAACAAAAATAACCATCAGCACTCACAGCAGCAGCAGCAGCCACTACAAGCAACAGACCACACGTGTGGCACTATAAATTTACGATTGAGGGTGCAGGTATGGCATAGCACCACTGAAGCAGCTGTTACTGTGCAAGCTGCATCTCCCAAGTGATGTAGCCGCTGCAATAATAGCAAATTAACCAAGGCCTCGGCAAAATAAATCAAAATGAAGAATGACCATGATGGATTTAGTGTTATTTCACTCACAGAATTCGAAAGAACGAAAATTATCACCAAATGTAGGACTTAAAAAAGACCGGGAAGGACATCAATATTTGAAGCCAAATGGATGGGACGACGCAGATAAAGATGACTATAATACCATGCTAGTCTTCCGAATTAAATCAATGAGCCATCATTCAAAATCACATCTTTGAACCTAAGTTCTTCTCTTGATCACATCAGAGCAGTTTAATAGTTCAACTATGGAAATGGAAAATGCTTTTGTCGGTTCTCCCATCTAAGTTCTGCATACTTGATTTCAGGTCTAACTGTTTAAGCAACAATCTGCCCATGGCTCATAGCAATTACTTAAGCTGGACATATAGATAAATCCTTCTAATACAGTCAAAAGTAGCGTCCAATCATGATTTGAAGCACAGACAATATACAGAGCTGCTTTTCACAATGTAATTATTTAATGCAAACATATGAAAAAGGATAGAGAACAGCCAAGAACGAAAATCCAGATTACGATAATAAGTTAACTAACACAAACCTGAAATATTCTTCCGGGGAAAAGGTATCATACATCTCCGCAAAATTAGTCGCAATTCGAACAGAATCCTTCAAAGCCCTTCCTTCCACCTACACTAATTATAGAATACATGAACAAAAGTTGTAATTTTTGGCATGAAACAACTGCTATCTGTTTATTCAGATAGCAGTCACAGCACATAAAGCTATGCTTGTAAAGCGAATGCTTCGTACCGATTTCATCGCTTGTGGAAGTGTTTTCTTCAAAATTGCTTCAATTACAGCCTGCTGCATATTATGCCTGCCCACGTAATTTATCAATATGTTCTCTGGAACTTTCTTCCCAGGACGAAACCCAGGAACCTAAAGACAATTCATAATCAATGTACATGCAATTATACATCTATAATAAAAAAAACTTACAGCTGGAGCAGAACCATGAAATTTTGTGCATAAAGCACATAGAGAATTAATGAAAGTCATTTTTTTTTTGTCATTCATCATCACCAACACACTTCGATCATCAAAATTCTTTATGGTCAAAATCTTCTGTACAGCATAAATCTAACATTACAAAACATTATTGAACAATAACAAATTTTTATAGCTGGCTATCATTCAACCTAATTATTGGTGTAACCTTTTGATTCATGAGAAAAACTAAAACAAAAAAGAGGAGCTTCAAATGAGCTGAGAAGATAGCTTAACTCAAATAAATAATCTTCAACTTGTAGTATAGACACAAGCAAGCCTCCAAACATATGAGATGCACTTAACTGCCTTGTAGCATATAATTTCAAAAGCAATACACATGTTGTGTCACCAAAAAACTCATAAGAAAATATCCAATTCTAAGAGAATTATGAACTGCAGAAAAAATGAAAGGTGTTTTCCAATTATGTTTTATTTCTTCAGTTACAGCACATTGATATAATACCAATCTGTTGCATTTCATTACTAGATGGCCAAACTACCAGAACCTTAGTTCTGAAGAACAAAATATTCGCTTAAAAAATTTGGCTCACACATTTTCTTAACACTGATCTGTTAAACCTCAAACCTTAATATCACGCGACCAGCTGTCATGGCTTTGAGACTACGCAACTTCAAACAGAATGAGCAAACAATTCATTTGCATTCATTTGCAAACTAGTGATATTAGATGGGCATATCATTCAAGCTTGATGATTGATAATTGTTGTGTATTTCATGAAATGCCGAACAGTGATAGAAAAAGGCTATAAGAAGTGTGTTGTTAATTTGCACATGATTTTTGAAGGGGCAAAAAGTTGTTCTGAGCTATGTTTTGCAGACCCCTTAATTATATATATTGTCAAGTTATAATTATAGGTTGTTGAGTTGAACTTTAGTCAGATGATTATATCAGAGTTGCATGGTTGAAGCCAGAAAGATAATTTTAATTTTCCCTGTTTAAAGCCTGTTTATTACTATTTACTTTGAACAACAACAATACTTCATTTGAAGATTTAACTCACGCACCCCCAGCCTAGAACATATCAAAAATTTGCCACAAGCTATGATAGGAAATATAGTTTTGCATCTCTTTCCAACCAGATCTGCCAAGAAAGAGCGATAATGTGGGCAATGAAGTTCTTGGAAAAGCTGAATTCACCCCCAAATTACGCCCAGAAGCTGTTACCAAATGTACAATGAGCTTCTATTAACATAAATTTCTGTAGAATAACAGTACATGTGATATTCTAATGAAACCAAAAAGTGAAGGGAACACAATCACCGCTTGATTAAAAACAACAAAATGGAGATCATTTTGTTACTAATGGAGGTTCAAAGCCCTTATTTTCTTTAGACATTTTACAAACTTCTAGACATTCAAACAAGACATTAAGATAAGTACATCTTACTTTTAAATGCAAATGTCTATGCTTTCACAGTATTTTTGCTAATGTCAACTATGAACGATCATAATTGATCTTTCTCGAAAATCATAATTGATCTTTGCAGGCCAAGAAATTTGTTCAATTTGCAAATAAGCGGGTTGGCATCATTTTTTATGCATCAAGCACATACGATCCCCACTTCCTTTGACTCAATCCAGAGTCGCTCTGAAACCAAGTTTCCACTAGTATTGGAGAATGAGGTCATCGCTGCAGTGCTGAGTTTTGCAACTCCACAGCCAAAGCTCTCAGTTTATCATCGCATCTTTGAACATGCTCTAACACTACAACAAGCACCTAAGCACATTACTCTTTATATTTGGGAGCATTTACTTCACATTTGTAGCATCAAAGCACTTATATCAAGCGCCTAGGTGCTTTAATCTCTGTGTTGAGCTATATATGGCATAAGGATGGGGTTAGCGCCACAGTACCTATGACTGGCACCATCTTCTCTATCAACTACATCTAGCCATAGCTGAGTGTAGCGCTGCAACACTCACAATAGTGCCACCACCAGTTTCAGAAATTCTTAATGATATCATATTTTCCAAAAAGGACAGGAGTATGGGCATAGCTGAGCTTGCCCACTTTAATGGCAGGGATAAGCTACCAGTTTTGGGCCTCTTCCAAAGGGAAGCACACCATAAGCCAAAGAGGTTTCTGCTATGAAACTTACTTAGCTCGGCTTGGCTTGGCTGAAGATACTTGAGCTAAAGAGGCTTGAGGGGGCCATGGTTGGTTTTTGAGGGTTGAAGTTTGGCACTTTTTTGAGCTTCCTGAGCTGAGGTGAAGGAGATGAAGAAAAGGAGAAGGAAGATATAAATTTCGGTTCTCACTCTTCTTAGAAGCCATCACGTGAAAGAGGAAGCTTCGCGTGCCTTTCTCCATCAACTCAAAACAACTCACTATGAAGAGCAGCATGTCGGAAACCGACCTTAACCCCACATACATGAGTGTCTCCCTTTTCTCCATCTTTCTTTCCTTCCTAGAGCCCTTGTGCTTGTTGTAGAGACTTTGGAACGGTGCGGCGGGAGGCCGCGATTTGGTTTTGTTTGGCACGGCGTTTCGCTTGCGGCCACCAAGAATCAGGGCGAAACGCCGACTGCGGGTGATATTCCGCGGCCCGCATTAACGCTCCGCTTTTGTACTCTCGTACCCCTAATTTCTCCTTCGTTAGTTCTCCCCCCGCACCCCGCCAAGTGTGACCTTCCGCTGCCCAAACTGTAGTTCCGAAGAACTTCTCCTTCCAGTATAACTATTCTCAACCAATATTTTCTTTTAGAAATCTCTCGTTTATTGTGGATTTGCACGGTGAAGTTTTTCTTGTGTTTATTTGATTTTGGTGGTCGATTTGTGTTGGTTGTTTTGGTGGTTGTTTCTTATCCTTTATCTCTGTTTGAGAATGTTCATGCAAAGCAAAATACAAATGATATGCTTAGCCCTTGCATCCATAAGATATCTCTAGCTCATCGTTTTTTTTTAGAATGCTGATGCAAACAGCATTTACTTTCAAAAAGTCGGATGAAGTATATGCCTCAATAACATACAGAGACCCATAAATGAGACAGTCAAGTAGATAGCCTCCGAATAATGTGTTTTAAGCCATTCTACTCTTATATATTGTTACCTCTATGGGGCATATGGCCAGAAAATTATGTATGATAGGGCAACAGAACTTGGTTGCCACCATTGTGATTCTCACTTCTATGAAGAATCAGCAGTTCTTGTATGTTAGAGCATGCTCTTGCAAACCGAATTTTAAAATGTTATGCTTAGAGAAGTTCTTTTTTTTTTCAATGACACACACACCCATAATTAGGCAGTAAAGTAGATAGCCTCCGCATAATTTGATCCATGCCATTTTATGCTTATATATTGATACCCCTTCCGAAAATACAGTAAGAAGATTGTTTATGGTAGGGCAACAGAACTTTTTTGCCACCATTCTTATTGAAACTTCAGCTATTCTTGTTATGCTTAGAGAATCCTCTCTTTTCAATTACACACACACACACATAAATGAGGCAGTCAAGTAGATTGCCTTTGAACAATTTGTTCCATGCCATGCTATGCTTATATACTGATACCCCTCTGGGGCATATACTAACAAAATTGTGAATGATAGGGCAACAGAACTTGGTTGCACCCATTCTTATCCCCACTGCTATGAAACATTGGTAGTTGATGTCATGCTTAACCATGCTCATGCAAATTGAATTGCAAAATGTTATGCTTTGAGATGTTATTCTAACAGCAATGGTGGCAATAAAATAGATATATTCTGAATAATTTGTTCCATGACAAAGTATGCTTAGATCCTCATACTTCATTGGGGCATGTATTATGAAAGGGCAACAGAACTTCATTGCCTTCATTGTGATTCTTACTCTCATGAAACATCTGTACTTCTTCTCTAATTTATTCACACGCACGCACCCATTTGTGAGGCAGTAAAACAGATAGCCTCTGAATAATTTTTAGTGCATATTTTCATTGATAGGTTTAAAGTACCAATGTGCTATGTAAATATGTCAGTTTAGGTGTGAGATATGTAAATACAAGTGCCGGATCCCTAGTCCCGGGTGCAAAAAATGGAGGTTTGCATTAACTAATCAACAACCACATAAATATTTTGTAAAAAAAGTATAACATGAATCTTTTAAATCATTGTGTCAATGTTGGGGGTGTCCCCTAGAAGTGATCGCGAATTAATAGCATCATTGGAGGACAGTTTAAGGGGAGACATTAATTGCCTTCACATTAAAGACAATATCATTATTAGTTTACTTCTAATTTTATTAGTTTTTCTTTTTCTTTTTCTTAATACTTTTGATATTCACTGCTAAGTGAGTGGTGTATTTGTACTTCTGTTATGTTTTGAAACAAATTTCTACTTCTGAAATAACAAATATGTCATTATCATAGTTCTGTTTTAAACAACTTCACTAAACAAGGACAGAATTGTCAATTTTCCAGAAACAGCTGCTCCACAGCTATTTTCACACAGCTGCAACAAAAAGACAGCCAGCTTCGCCGCAGCAGCTTCCCCGCAGTAGCTTCCTGGGGCAGCACAACTGCAGCTATGCCAAACAAAGCCTTAAGCATAGATATGAGTGCATATATGAAGCCTTAGTGTTGGGAAACCATCCCACGTCCATTGCATTCCCTGTGATATCCAGAAAAATAGCATCTCACTGCACCATGGCATTGCTTGAAGCAGCGCCATGACACCAACCTTTTTGCAGTCATAGTGTCTTGACGTTGAATGATGCAACGCTATGGAACCATCTTCTACTTTGGCTCTTTCAATCTGACCAAGCCCACATGTGGCAGTGGGTTCAAGTTCGTGTTTTTTTGCCAACAACTTAGAGAAACCACTCCCGGTTATCAGATTTACTTGTTGAAGTCCAATAGTCTCGATTTGGTCAGACATCTCTTGGATTTGCAACCATTGCACTCGGTATAAGTTTGACGGCTATAAATCTCACCCACCTAACCTAACCCAAGTGAAATGAATAGAATATACACTCAAGTCCCACCGTTGAGCGGAAAGAATTTATAAGAACACAGAAAAAAGCATTTTTAGTTCTAGGGCATTTGGACACTAGCTCGCACATCATGGCATGTAGCCAGTATTTGGATTAGATGTCAGTATTAGTGACATAAAACTCAGAACAATGGCGATGCACGTAGCAGCATCGTGGGCCTCCGCGCCTTGGCACTGCCTTTGTCAACATCATGGCGCTCTTGTACTCTAACCCTATTACAAACTTTCAAATGTTCTTAGATTAATTTATATAAAGTTTAATCGACATACATATTAATTTTTTTAGAATACAAATGAAATGATTTATAGTACGTTTGCATGTGCATGATTGGTCATGATTGAGTTTATAATACTGGTGAGGGAAAGCTAAGGTATGTGTGCACGTAAAAGAAGAAAGATAGTGATATTAATACACCTTCATTGGTACAAGTTTTGATTGTACTCCTGTGACGGTTGTATACAAATCAAAAAGATATTAATATGTAAATGATACTGTAAGACATAGTTAATGTTTAGAATCACCTTGAATGAGCATATTTGATATTACAAACTAGTGTTGTTTAATGATCCGATTTAGATCCGAACTGGGGTCGGCTCGAAATTGGTTTGAATGGATTGAGTGTGGCTTGAAATCGGCTCGTGGCTTGTTATATTTGATTCGAGCCAGCTCAGTTTGAAATTGAATTGAGCTCGATTCGGCTCAAA
>JXCR01140197.1:17960-45600 GCA_002079205.1 Phalaenopsis hybrid cultivar | reverse complement strand
TATGCACAAAATTATATTAGATGAACAATATAAACCAAGAGTTGATCCACAAAGGAGATTAAATCCGATGATGAAAGAAGTAGTTAAGAAGAAAATTTTGAAATGGTTAGACACTGGAATTATATATCCTATTTCAGATAGTGTGTGGGTAAGTCCAATTCATTGTGTTCCTAAGAAAGGAGGAGTGACTGTTGAAACAAAAGAAAATAATGAATTAATACCTATCAGACAAGTTACTGGGTGGCGTATTTGCATTGATTATAGGAAATTAAACACTGCCGTCAGGAAAGATCACTTTCCTTTACCCTTTTGAGATCAAATAGTGGATAGACTTGCTGGGCACAAATATTTTTACTTTTTAGATGGATATATCGGTTATCATCGAATTCCTACTGCTCCTGAGGATCAAGAAAAGACAACATTCTGGATATATCGGTTACCATCAAATTGCTATAACTCCAAAGGATCAAGAAAAGACAACATTTATTTACCATAAAATTCCTATTGCTCATGAGGATCAAGAAAAGACAACATTTACTAGTCCTTTCGATTTTGCTTTTCGAAGAATGCCTTTTGGATTATGTAATGCACCTGCAACATTCCAGAGATGTAAGTTAATTGATGATGGATTGGAAGTATTTATGGATGATTTCTTTGTATTTGGAACATCATTTATTAATTGATGATGGATTGGAAGTATTTATGGATGATTTCTCTGTATTTGAAACATCATTTGATAATTGATGATGAATTGGAAGTATTTATGGATGATTTCTCTGTATTTGGAACATCATTTGACGCATGCTTAAATTACCTAGAAAAAGTTTTGGAGTTATGTGAAAGAACTAATTTGGTTCTGAACTGGGAGAAATGTCAATTTATGGTTGCAGGAGGAATTGTGTTAGGGCATAAAATTTTGGAATATGGTATGGAAGCAGACCCTGCAAAAATGCAAGTTATATCTAAACTAACATAAAAATGGTATGGAAGTAGACCCTGCAAAAATTCAAGTTATATCTAAACTAACACCTCCTACGTAATGTAAAGAGAGGTTAGGAGTTTTCTTGGACATGTTGGATTTTATAGGCGTTTTATTAAAGATTTTTTAGAGAGGTTAGGAGTTTTCTTGGACATGTTGGATTTTATAGGCGTTTTATTAAAGATTTTTCAAAAGTTACTAAACAACCTGCAAAAATTCAAGTTATATCTAAACTAACACCTCCTACTAATGTAAGAGAGGTTAGGAGACAAAAATTCAAGTTATATCTAAACTAACACCTCCTACTAATGTAAGAGAGGTTAGGAGTTTCACAAAAATCCGAGTTATATCTAAACTAACACCTCCTACTAGTGTAAGAGAAGTTAGAAGTTTTCAGATGTTGGTTTTTACAGGCGTTTTATTAAAGATTTTTCAAAAATTACCAAACCTCTATGCCAAGGTTGGATTTTACAGGCGTTTTATTAAAGATTTTTCAAAAATTACTAAACCTTTATGCCAACTCTTAGAAAAGAACAAGAAATTTGAATTTACTGAAAGCTATTTAAATGCCTTTGAGTTATTAATCAAAAATTATCAAACCTCTATGCCAACTTTTACAAAAGGACAAGAAATTTGAATTTATTGAAAGCTGTTTAAATGCCTTAAAGTTATTAAAGGAAGAAATTAATCACAGCCCCTATTATAGTTTCACCTAACTGGGAGAAACCATTTGAATTGATGTGTGAGGCTAGTGAATAGTTAGAAAAGGATAAGAAATTTGAATTTACTGAAAGCTGTTTAAATGCCTTTGAGTTGTTAAAAGAAAAATTAATCACATTTTAGAAAAGGACAAGAAATTTGAGTTTACTGAAAGCTATTTAAATGTCTTTGAGTTATTAAGAGAAAAATTAATCACGACCCTTTATTATAGTTTCACCTAACTGGGAGAAACCATTTGAACTGATGTGCGATGCTAGTGATTATGTTATTGTAGTTTTCACCTAACTGGGAGAAACCATTTGAACTGATGTGTGATGCTAGTAATTATGCTATTGGAGTTTTTCTTCGACAAAGGTATGAAAAGATTTATAAAGTTATATACTACGCTAGTAAAACTCTTAGTGATGCACAAATTAACTATGTTGTTACTGAAAAAGAGTTACTAGCAATTGTGTATGTTTTAGATAAATTCAGATCTTATTTAATTGGAGCTAAATACGTTGTGCATACTGATCACTCTGTTATTAAATATCTGATGCAAAAGAAGGATGTTAAACCAAGGTTGATTAGATGGATACTTTTGATGCAATAATTTGATCTTAAAGAAGGATGCTAAACCCAGGTTGATTAGATGGATATTTTTTATGCAAGAATTTGATCTTGTTTTATTGATAGAAAGGGAACTGATAATCAAATTGCTGATCATTTGTCAAGATTAGAAAATTATGTCAAACCAAGGTTGATTAGATGGATACTTTTGATGCAAGAATTTGATCTTGTGGTTTTTAAAAGAAGAATGTCAAACCAAGGTTGATTAGATGGATATTATTGATACAAGAATTTTATCTTGTAATTATTGATAGAAAGGGATCAAACCAAGGTTAATTAGATGGATACTTTTGATGTAAGAATTTGATTTTATGGTTATTGATAGAAAGGAAACTGATAATCAAATTGCTGATCATTTGTCAAGATTAGAAAATCAAGAATTATTTGACACTGACAATGAAATTACAGACAGATTCCTTAATGAACAACTTTATAATATTAATGAGTGGAAAATACCATGGCATGCTGATATTGTTAATTATATTGTAAGTGATATTTTGCCACCTATGCTGACATTGCAACAACAAAGAAAATTCATTCATGATGCGAAAGCATATTTTTTGGATGAGCCTTATTTATATAAATAATGTAAGGATCTTATTATGAGGAGAGTGTACCTAATGAAGAAACTGATCTGATCATTCAGAAATGTCATGATTCTGAATTTGGAGGACAATTTAGGATTGATAAAACTGCTTATAAAATTTTATATGCTGGATTTTATTGTTCTACCATCTTTAGATATGTTTATAGATACATAAAAACTTGTGATCGATGTCAACAAGTAGGCAACATATCTAGAAGAAATGAAATGCCTCTGAATTTCATGTTAGAAGTTGAGATCTTTGACGTTTGGGGATTAGATTTTATGGGACCATTTATTCCTTCATTTGGAANGAAGATGGGAAGTGATGTGCTACACTACTGCCGCCGAGGTGGTTCCTGTGGTAAAATAATTTTATGCAAATTTACATGGAATCAACCAAGGAGTTGTTTATGTGCGAGGAAGATGGATCACTTTCACTCCTCCACGGATCAACGAATTATATATGATAGAGAATGTTCCTATCTGCCACTATTCCAATTTCATCCCAACGAGAAACTAGATGAATGAGATTTACAAATATTTAACGGACAAAACTGAGGACTGGGAAACAAGAGAAAATGTGTATTTAATTTTTCTGCAACACTCTTGAATCCGAAACATTGGCACTTTTTCATTTCTGTGAAACTGTTACCGATAATGAAGATCGGTAAAGTTTCTAAAGAAAGTGTCATTCTGAATTACTGCATCCAAAGGGGACTGTCGATTGACATTGGATCTATAATTGTGAAGTCGGTTTTGGGCTTGATCATTCACGGATCAACTTATGGGCTTGGACACCCCTCCACAAATTTCTCACTTTGCAGTTAGTTCTAAGTGTCCTATGCAAATTGGGAAAAGGTACTACTACCTTGGAAGCCTTTAGATCCAACTAAGAGATTCCCAGCATTTGAAGATGAAAATGACATGGCAATTATAGTAGATCAAGTGTCTCATAATTCACTGCCAGTTCAACCCTTAATTCCTGACAAGTCTCTGGTGATCCTGCACCGAAATCAAGAAATTGGAAACGGGGGTACAAAATGTCATGAATGTGATTAATAATATCTCTGATTTCTTCGATCATTTAAATTGGAGGATGAAAGAACATTTTGAGCACTCGTGACATTTAGAAGATAGTTTAATACGGCTGATGAGGAGGATGAAATTGATAGAGGAGGATTCTACTGAAGAATTTCCATTCTGACCCTTCTACAACCTCTTCGTTCATGTGCAATCAATGGGTGATCTCAGAGGAGAATTGAGTACCGATTCTGAGGATTAGTAGATTTATATTACTACTTATCTGTCTATCTATGTATTTTGATTTGAACTTTATATTTGTTTTGCTTTAGAATTATGCTTTTAGATCTCTATATAGTTGAGACTTAGCATAGAATGTTTTGTTTTCAACATTTTGAGTGTTGTGACTTGGATTGTCATACTAAATTAATGTATTGAGGTTGAGAAAATACCAAACTTAGTTGTGTTATGTAACGTATATTGTACCTCTTGGAATTTATATAAATGTGATGTTTTGTGTTGTGAAAGTTTATAAGTGCTAAGTACATCATTTAGTTATTTAAAGTTATGTCTATAATGATTAAACAGATGTCGTTTAGGCTTGGAATTAATCAAAATCGCAAAAATCTGGAATTCTTGAATTTGGACAAAATCAATAGAGCCCGTCGACGGCAAGGTTTTCCCAAGACTTAGGATTTAAATTCCAATTGAGCACGCTGACAACGCCATCAACCCCGCCGACGGCGAGCTCACAAAAAACACCTTTAACGGCGATTTTGACTAGTCAACCGCCACTGTTCATCATCCCCTTCCTCCTAAAAATGTCATTTTTTACCTAGGGCTTGAGAGATCTTGGATTACGAGGCAATTTCAAGGCTTTTTGACATTGGATCTGATCATCTCTAGGTAAGAGCTTCACTCTAAGCTAAAAATATTTGATTTCTACCATGAATTTCTTCCACATTGAGGAGATACAAAAATTTTGGGAATGTGAAGAAAATTTGGGAAGAAATTCATGGATCTTATTGTTGAACTCTTAGAATTACTATTGGAAGTCATGGTTTACATAATTGAAGTAATTTTTGGAATTTTTCTATAATTTGATTAGATTAAAATGGCTCCATGACAAAAGAAAAGAGTTGAGTTTGACTAGTCTCGCTTCGTCAATGTGATGGCTCAAATAAAATTTACTTCAATATTTAAAGGAAAGAAGTGCATACAAGATCGAGTTTTTGAAAGTCCAGGAGGAGAAATCGAACGAGTTATTACCGAGTGGAGGTGGGAAAACTTTTGTTACACCACCAATAAAGTTGATGCAAATGTTGTGAAGGAGTTCTATGCCAATGTGATTTATTCTGATGAAAGAATCGTTCAAGTGCGTGGATTCCCTGTTGAGTTTACTGCCGCCCACATCAACACTTTTTATGAAGTCTCAGACTCTTACAGCTGCCAATATGAATCTTTTAGTACGATGGAAGGCCTCCTCAATGATGTGATCAACTTTCTCACTGAAGAGAAAGGAACATGGAAGATAAAGCAGCGAGAACGGGTAAATTTTTCTGCTTTCATGTTGAATGTCACCTCTAAGGCGTGGCACTATTTCATTTCCTCTACTTTGTTACCGACCTATCACCATGGTTAAGTAACTAGAGATAGGGTTGTATTCAAAATAGTAGAACTATAAATGTGGGGAGAATAATTCTTAAGAATATATTGACTACTTGGAGTGAGACTAGTGGAGGTCTAGGACATCCTGGACTTATTTATACAATTTGCAAAATTTCTGGAGTAGAATTTGGAGATGAAGACTGGGTTTATCCTATGAAACCCATTAGTAACGCTAATTTGAAGACTTATGAATCCCATGAGAAATGGAGAACTGGGAGTAGAAGTCAAGAACCTTCTACTAGTAGAGATGTCCCCTCTACAAGTTATGACCTTCCACCTTCTAGTTCCCCTACCCTCTCTGATTTGATGAATGAGTTGACCTTGCAGAGGAAGAGCATAGAATTGATAAGTGAAAGGAGTAGAGGTTTAGAACGTCGACATGATTATGATAGTGAGTACCTGAGAGGCATTCAAATTTTGAGGTAGCCTATTATGAAGCTCAGGCTTGACACTACAGAGGAGAGCCTGATGTTACATTTTCTGAATGCCTCCAATATACTCAGTATCAACCCAATCCACCTGCTGATCAAGGCGATGAAGATATAGTTTGGGATTTTGATATAGAATGAAATTGATGTACTTATGTTTGTATTTTTATTTTATGTAATCTTTTTGTAATAAAAAAGGATGTTTATGTATTTGGACTTTCATTTTGTGTACTTGGATAATTTTAATTTTTATAAAGTTAGTGCGGTAGTTAAATGTGCAAGTGTAGTTCAATAGATATTAAGTAGAATTGTGGATTTTAATGTGATTTTCATTTTGCATTTTTAAGTTTTAATTGTTTAGCATTGTGCTTATTTAATTTTTCAATTTTATACTTATTCCAAAATTTCATTACCCAGAAATTCGTCTAATGATTTATATGTGTAGAAAACTTCTAATATTACAGACCAGGTGAAGTAAAAATTTGAGAAGGCCTGCAGAAATTTCAGAATGATCAAAATGCCTATAATACTAAGGTATGATTTATATTTATAGTTTTTCTTTCCACCTGTATTATTTTCNCTTACGGAGCTGTTGAAATTGAAGATCAGAAGACTAGAAATAGATTTAAAGTAAATGGACACAGATTAAAATTATCATTAGTTTGTGGTATTATTAAGCTCTACTACTCTTATTTATCCTTGAAACATCTTAAAAATTGGATCCATGAAAAAAAATTGGAACGCATTCGTACCAGAGCGAAACTGTGAAAATTTTGCCTTGGGCGCCGAAGGTGCCCTTGATGCCGCCGACGGCAGGTTTTTCCCAAGAGTCCAGATAAAATTAATACAGAAGCTCGCCGACGGCAACATCGACCCCGCGGACAGCGAGATCGATGAATTGACAGTTATGCGAGTTCAAATGGCGGTTTTGGCAATTTTTGGGCGGGAATTGTCTTTTTAAACTAAAAAATTCAAATTCTAGTTCATATTTTCCCTCCAAAAATGAAGTGAAACTCCACCAATTTCATTCCTATGGCATTCAATTCTCCTGATAATCCCAGAATGCGAGTTTTCAATTGGCAAAATTTTATTAGTGCGGAAGCACAGCGAATCTTCAACAAGTTGCTGATGAAGAAAAGATTGACCAAAGAACGAGGATTTGTGAATCGCGGATTGAATAATCCCATGACGGATATTAAAGAAACTATAGTTCAGCGAAGATGGGAAGTGATGTGCTACACTACTGCCGCCGAGGTGGTTCCTGTGGTAAAAGAATTTTATACAAATTTACATGGAATCAACCAAGGAGTTGTTTATGTGCGAGGAAGATGGATCACTTTCACTCCTCCACGGATCAACGAATTATATATGATAGAGAATGTTCCTATCTGCCACTATTCCAATTTCATCCCAACGAGAAACTAGATGAATGAGATTTACAAATATTTAACGGACAAAACTGAGGACTGGGAAACAAGAGAAAATGTGTATTTAATTTTTCTGCAACACTCTTGAATCCGAAACATTGGCACTTTTTCATTTCTGTGAAACTGTTACCGATAATGAAGATCGGTAAAGTTTCTAAAGAAAGTGTCATTCTGAATTACTGCATCCAAAGGGGACTGTCGATTGACATTGGATCTATAATTGTGAAGTCGGTTTTGGGCTTGATCATTCACGGATCAACTTATGGGCTTGGACACCCCTCCACAAATTTCTCACTTTGCAGTTAGTTCTAAGTGTCCTATGCAAATTGGGAAAAGGTACTACTACCTTGGAAGCCTTTAGATCCAACTAAGAGATTCCCAGCATTTGAAGATGAAAATGACATGGCAATTATAGTAGATCAAGTGTCTCATAATTCACTGCCAGTTCAACCCTTAATTCCTGACAAGTCTCTGGTGATCCTGCACCGAAATCAAGAAATTGGAAACGGGGGTACAAAATGTCATGAATGTGATTAATAATATCTCTGATTTCTTCGATCATTTAAATTGGAGGATGAAAGAACATTTTGAGCACTCGTGACATTTAGAAGATAGTTTAATACGGTTGATGAGAAGGATGAAACTAATTGAGGACTCTACTGAAGAATTTCCATACCGACCCTTCTATAACATCTTCGTTCATGTTCAATCAATGGACATTTAGAAGATAGCTTAATATGACTGATGAGGAGGATGAAATTAATAGAAGAGGATTCCTAGAAGATAGCTTGATACGACTGATGAGGAGGATGAAGTTAATAGAAGAGGATTCCACTGAGATTCTGCCCCTTCTACAACCTCTTCGTTCATGTGCAATCAATGGGTGATCTCAGAGGAGAATTGAGTACNAAGGGTAAAGAATAGGTATGCTCCTATTTGGCACAATATAAATTGAACTAATTCATTTTATTCATTCACTATGATTTATTGACAAGGAGAAGGATGTTTTCTTATATATTGAATATCACAATTAAATTCTACTTAATATCATTAGTTATTTAATAGTTCTTAAAATTACCTATTCATTTCAATTGTCTATCAGTGACAGATAAGCAAATTGAACTTCAGGTGTTGAGCGACAAAATTGAAATCAATTATTAAACAATTATTAAAAATTGATAATATTTAAAAATCAAAATTGAAAAACAAAATTGAACTAATATTAATTGAAAAACAAAATTGAAATCAAATTGAACAGTCAACAATTGATTTGTGATAATATTAACACCATTGAGGTGTTGAGCGACAAAAACATCTTCCGTCATCTTCAAATTGAAGAACTTCTTCATCAAGTACACCTTGTTGTTCGTTGATGGCTTTTTATACATACCTGATAAGGCTGTCATAAGATCTGCAGTCATCTTCTCCTTGACGACGTTGTATGCAACGAACTTTGATAGGGTCAATCGAATAACCCCCATAACTTATCGATCCAACAAATTGCATTAAACATCATCCATCCTTTAAGGTCTTTTCCCCAATAATAGAAGATAAAGTTTCTTCCCATAGATGTAGTCATCTATCTGCATCCTCTAATAACCAAAATCTGTGCTATTAAATTTCTCAATCTCTGAAACCTTCACTTTATCTGCGGCTATCATTCTTCCTCAGATCTGAAACAAATCTTTGATACCAGTTATTGTGAATTATACTAGTTGTTGTGGTATATATATAAATCAAACACGAGAACGATATTTGACGAAGCGAAGAAAAGAGCGAGAAAATTCACACCAGAAAACAGTAACACAACGGAACACACAAATTTATGTGATTCGACAAATTGTCTACGTACACGGAGTTGCAGAGAATTTTACTGCTTGAGGAATTTACACCAGTCGATCGTCTCAACTTACAAGAGAAATATATCATTTGTTGCTCTCTCTTCTTCAATTTTTGTTCTTCTCTCTCTACACCGAGAGACACCAAAGAAACTCTACACCAAGATATACCAAAGAAGACAACTTACAAAAGAAATAAACTCAATTTCTCTTCTGTCACAAGCCACCAAGAAGAAGAAATGGGGGGACAATCTTCTTCTTCTTCTTTATTCTTCCTTCTGCCGCAAGGAAATACTTCTTGCACTTTCTTTTCCTCTATCCTGAGGAAACCCGAAGAAAAACACCAAAGACATGACTTCATTAATTTTCTTCCTCTTCTGTTCGCAACTTAAAGGAGACAGGGGGGAGGGGCTTTGTTTCGCGAACCTGGAGGAGGGAGCGGTTCGCGAAATCGCTGGGTCACGGTTGCTACCTTTCGCGAGAGTCGGGAGCGAGATCAGCAAATCTCGAGTTTTGCGATCAAGAGGCGGGAGTGGGAGTTGGTGCCGTTTCGCGAAACATAGGAGGCGGGAGCAAGCGCGAAATCAATCTCCAACGCTAACATGAACTTTTATTAAACTTCAACATTTTATGTCCGGACTAACAACAACAGACTATAACTTTTTCTAGTTGTGTTGATCTCATTCCTTGTAGGATCGAAAAACGGACTCTAATATCGATACTTCTTATACGACAAGCTTAATTGCGTGAGCCGTCCATGATTTACAGCACTTGTTGTGTCTCAGCGTTCAAGGAACATAAGAATTGAAGAACTAATATGTATGCTACAAATATGCAAGAATCTCAAAGAAATTGAACGGTCAACAATAAAGGAGCACAAGTGAGGTTCCAAACAACAAAACAGGTAACTCATTAGCAAGTAGTTGATCGACTTTACAGTTCAGTCAATCAACATAACAATTTGACCGACAAAATCTTTTATCCACCAGAATATGTTGACCAATGGATTTACTGGTCATGAGACCACTTGTGAAATCCACACGTCATGTTCAAGCAACCAATTCTTCACAAAGAATATACAGTCAACCGTCATTGTCGAACGACATAGAAATCTGGCGGCTGATCCACAACAGTAGGCTGACATTAAGGCTTTGAGCGATCAACCAAACTCCAGTTTTTTATTTTCATTACTATGTAATCTCTTTACGATCAGTCAAACAATTATAGTAACTGTTTTTTCCTTATATTCAATTGTATTCATAGACCCCAATAAATATGAGGTAATGACATCAATAAAAAGACTCTTGATTTCTACCACATCAGGGGTTCTTGAATTTTTGGGATCCTCACCCTTGTGGGTCCTAACACTTGACGATTCTCCGACACTCCTCTCTCTCTCTTCCTCTTTCANCTATTTGACACAATATAAATTGAACTAATTCATTTTATCCATTCACTATAATTTCTTGACAAGGAAAAGGATACTTTCTTATATATTGAATATCACAATTAAACCGTACTTAATATCATTAGTTATTAATTAGTTATTAAAATTATCTATTTATTTCAATTGCCTATTAGTGACAGATAAGCAAATTGAACATTGTTGTTGTGATTAAAGTATTTCTTTTCTAAAGTCTTAGTCTGTAATTCTAAACTGCTTACTGTGGGATCGATATCTAGGACTCCATTAGAGCCCTATATTACTTGAGCAATATGTATACTTGTGTTGACATCGATATCTAAGATTTGCTTTTCTAAAATCTTAGTTCGTAGTTCTAAAGTTACTCCCTATGGGATCGATATCTAGGACTCTATTGGAGCCCTATATTACTTGAGTGATACATATACTTGCTGTGGGATCGATATCTAGGACTCCATTAGAGCCCTATATTACTTGAGCGATACATATACTTGTTCGATATCTAGGACTCCATTAGAGCCCTATATTACTTGAGCGATATGTATACTTGCGTTGACAATATCTAGGACTCTCCATTAGAGCCCTATATTACTTGAGCGATACGTATACTTGCATTGATAAGTGTGACTTTATTGCTTTTCTAAAATCTTAGTTCGTAGTTCTAAAGTTACTCCCTATGGGATCGATATCTAGGACTCTATTGAAGCCCCTATATTACTTGAGCGATATGTATACTTGCGTTGATAAGTGTGACTTTACAAATATTGAAACTTATATTACTTGAGCGATACGTATACTTGCGTTGATAAGTGTAACTTTACAATTATTGAATATTTTATACATCCATCTTTATCGAATCCATTACTTGAGCGATACGTATACTTGCGTTGATAAGTGTGACTTTATAATTATTGAATATTTAATACATCCATATTTATCTTATATTTTATTGCATATATAAAGTCGTTGTTAATAACCACCAATTTTAGCCAATAGGTGTCTCAAATGTCTCTTTGAATATCGTCAAAATGAATTAACTCGTCAAGTAACTGTCAGTGGCGCTTAAGTGCGGGGCCTCTTGCACTTAGGCGTGGCCTTCTCTATTTCACCGGCGCTTAGGCAATAAAATACTTTTGCACTATTTTTTTCATTTTTGCTCCAAATTTGATGCTTTTTCACTCCTTTTAGCATTTTTCACCTTTTTTACTTATACTTGAAAAAAAACACACAAATATCTTCCATTAAAGTGCAATATCTCAAAAATAGGTACAAAAATATGTTTAAAAATACTATATACTTTAGGTGAATCAATAAGCACCAGAAAGTCTTGTGTGCACCTCCTTGACAATAATCTATGCTTTGGACCCACTTAGACAACTCAACCACATATGATCAAACGACCTCATGTACAAGAATCATTTTTTCGGGTATAGGACAAAGCTCTTTTCATGATCTAATGAGCTGACTTATCATTGAGTAGCTTTCCTATTTACAAATATTCTATTGACTTTTGACACCAATCTTCCGTAGTTTTTGCAACCGCTATTACCACTTTGTCACTTCCCAATCAGTGCAAAGTCTTTATTTCAATATCAGAATAGGACCTAACATCCTTGGACTGCTATATCAATAGAATCTTCCTGTAAAAAAGAAAATTCCTTCGCGAGTATGGCTAAAGCATTTCCAAGGTAATTCTTTCTTTTGTGAATCTTGTATAGTGCTGCCTTGGGAACCTGCTCTAGTTATTTCATTGTATGCTAAAAATATTGCTCGAGTCTAGGTTTCGGAATCCTATACTACCTAGCAACCTATTGTATGATCAACTTGCGAGTCACTACTGATACTGATGTTTGTTATCCCCATTGAAATGGTAAATTCTAGTCTAGTTATGAGGACTTCATATTCTGCTTCATCTTTTGTACGTGGCCCTATCAGATGGTAAGAGAACCTCTACTTTCCTTATTCTGGTGTGATGAAGAGTAGTTCAATACCTGCTTTGCCAAGCACTATCATTTGTGATTCTTTGTCCTTCTATGTTGATGAAGCTCCATCAAAGTACATCTCCCAGTGTTGATCAATTGGGTCTTCCAAATTCATTTCTTGCTTGTTTGGCAAATTGGCATTGAGAGGAGACTCTGCCGGTAAAGAGTGTGATGCGAGGAAATCCGCTAAAGCTTGTCTCTCCATGGCCCGAAGAGGAATGAAAGTTATATCGAACTGCAGAAATATCATCAACCATCTAGCTAACCTACCAGAAAGTATTAGTCGGTTCATCAAACATTATAGAAGATTAAAATTGAAATCAAGTTGATCTTATGAGAAAAAAGGTAGTGCCTAAGCTTCTGGCTGGCAAAGATCAATGTCAAACAATGCTTCTCAATAAGAAAATTTTTCACTTTTGTTGGCATCATACGATGGCTCAAGTAATAGAGAGCATTTTCTTTGCCCTCATCATTAACCTGAGCTAGCAAGGCTCCAAGGGAATCATCTAAAGCCACGGTATAAAGTATTAATGGTCTACTTGAGACAGGGGCTGCTAAGACAGGAGGCATCATCAAATATTGCTTAATGCTCTTGAAGGCATGTTGACATTTTCCATCCCAAGTAAACTTGGCATGCTTCTTGACCAGTGTAAAAAAAGGTTGATACCAATCTGATAAATTAAAAATAAAGTGTCTATGATATGTCAGCTTCCCTTAAAATGATCACAGCTGCTACAAGTTCTTAAGGGGTGACATTTCTAAGATGGCTTTATTCTTTTCCGAATCAATTTCAGTTTTGCGGTGACGAACAACAAACCCTAGCAATTTCCTAAAGGTGACACCAAAGGCGCACTTTAAAGAATTTATCTTAAGGTTGAACTATTGTACCCACTCAAAAAAAATTTCAAATCATACAAGTGATCCTCTCTAATTTACTCTTGATGACCATGTCATCTACTTAACAATCAACATGATTATGGATGAGATCATCAAAAAACCTCTTCATTGTTCACTAATACATTGCACCGACATTCTTTAACCTGATCGGCATTACTGTGTAGCAATACACTCTAATTGGGGTTCTAAAAGTTGTGAGCTTCTCATCTTCTAATACCATCATTATCTAATTGTATCCAGAAGACCCGTCCATAAAAGAGAAAATCTCATGGGTCGACATGATGTCAATCATCAACTCTGGAATCAGTAATGAGAATTCATCCTCCAAGAATGCTTTGTTAAAATCTCTTAAATCCACACAAACTTAAATCTGACCATTCTTCCTTTTAACTGACACAAAATTGGACAACCAAGTCAGGTATTGTTCTTCATAAACAAACTTAGTGTCTGTTAATTTTTTGACCTCGGCTATAACTTGTTGCTCAATCTCCAGACGCATTCCACTAAGAGCCTATCTGACTAGAATGGCAACTTGATCCAATCCCAACTTATGAACTGCAACCTCCAAATCTAATATAGGCATCTCTTCATAACTCCAAGATAAATAAACTTTGAACTCCATTAGTAATTTAACTATATTGGCGTATCCTTTTTCACTGAGGAAGGAGCTAACAAAGGTTTTCCTTGCCTCTTCGCTGGTCCCTAAGTTAACTTCTTTTAGCTCATTAATTATTGAATTAATTTCTTGATCAAACTCCAACGGAGCATCTTCAATTAGAGAATCTTTGAAGTATTTTGAAGCTTCCAAACAATCTCCATCAGGCTCATCAATGACAACGAGGAAAAATTTTGTATCATCCACTAGCCTTACCATGTCAAACTTAAGTCCATGCTTTGAACTGAAAAGTCGGCTCGTATTTCTCCATAATTTCTCAAATAGGTTTGACTGATCTTTTCACCACTGCTCAGGTACAACTCCATGTTGAATTAATTTATAAACACAAGGAGAATACCACTCAAAGTGTAGTTCCATTAATTCAGATGAAGCAATATCTTCTAGTTTTACATCATTTTCAAGGTTAAAAGAAGAAGAATCTTGGTAGAACTTGAATGGTTTGACATCAGCTTAATGTACTTCCTTGACCACCAACCTCTCAATCTTGTTAGAATGGATAGGTGTTAGGGTCACAATCTGCACATAGTTGTTGATCTTGTCATCAATGATTTGTATTCCTCATTCTTCACATCTTCTAGAGAAATCTTGAACCGGGGCTTCTTTGGAATTATAATCATCTCTTCTTCCTTGATTTATTCTTCCACGGAACTATCTTCCTGACTAATGTCGATCACTAAATTATTTTTTCTAACATTCCCATCATTTCTAAATAGACCTCATCCTTGGCCTCGACCTCAGGTGTGAGCTCTGGAGAAACCTTCGCCATCTCGCTGTAAGAGAGTGGTGAGGAGCTGCTAAACTAGAATTGGGTGCTCTTCATCTTGAGTTTCTTGTAGATCTTTTACCTTGCCTCGTGCTATGTTTTTGGAGAAATTTGCCTTTTTCAGAGGGGCATAGTGACAGCGACTTTTTATATACCTAAAAATACAAGAATTTAACACCACTACTTGAAGATTTAAACCATCACCAATGACGCCAAAAACTTGATGCAACTTTTAATAAGCAAGAATTTATGAACCCAGATTTATATATTTATAATGATTTTATAAAGTCAAAATTTCAAACGCAAGTATACGTATCACTCAAGTAATACAGGGCTCTAGTGGAGTCCCATTTATCGATCCCACAAGGAAGCGAGGTAAGAGGTCCTTAGTCAAATCCTAGTCTACTATAATTAGTCCTTAATATAGAATGTTGATTAAAATGATATTTTATCTAGCAACTACTCTTAAATTCAAGTGTTAAATATAAAGATAGTAACTATAACTAAATGCAAATATTAATTCTAAAGATAACCCTTTTTCGATGAATTGGTTTAGAGAATTTTGAGATATTAAAACTACTATTCTTATGTAATGAATTGGATAATGTAAAGGAATGAGATGCATTAAATATTGTATGTGCCAAATAGAAGCAAACCTATTCTTTACCCTTTCGTCCAGGCATAAAGAACATTGACTAATCGTATGCTTATTTATTGAATATGTGGCTAGGCTGGGAGGATACCGGCTCTCACTACGGAGCTCCCACGTTCCCCTCACCTGAGGGCTAACATCTCCGCTTTAGTGCTCAAACAATAGGACCGAATTGGGGATTTTAGTCTATCACCCTAAAATCTTCAATTCTACGCCCATCAAAGTATATTTCCCTTTTTATTTGCATTCAACTCCGATGAACTTAACCATCCATGGAATTTGAATGTGGTTCTACTTTGTTGAGAATTACACAGCCCTCTTGGGTCTTAATGCAATTACAACAAACTTTAACACTACAACAGGTCTTTATTATAATGTAAATAAAGTGCATGTAAAAACCATCACATTGATAATTAAATTCACTTCTAACATGCATCACAAAATTCTAAACATGAATTCTACTCATTACAAAAGAAAATAAAATGAAAACAACAACATAATCTTCTCATGCCATTATTTTNCTTCTAACATGCATCACAAAATCCTAAACATGAATTCTACTTATTACAAAAGAAAAGTAAAATGAAAACAACAACATAATCTTCTAATACCATTATTTCCAAACAAGAAGAAANACATGAATTCTACTCATTGCAAGAGAAAAGTAAAATGAAAACAATGGCATAATCTTCTAATACCATTATTTCGAAACAAGAAGAGAGAGTAAGAANCCATCACATTGATAATTAAATCCACTTCTAACATGCATCACAAAATCCTAAACATGAATTCTACTCATTACATAATAAAAGTAAAATGAAAACAACTGCATAATCTTCTCATGCCATTATTTCCAAACAAAAAGAGAGAGTAAGAGAAACTCATCGNATCCTAAACATGAATCCTACTCATTGCAAAAGAAAAGTAAAAGGAAAATAATGACATAATCTTCTCATGTCATTATTTCCCAAAAAAAGAAGAGAGAGTAAGAGAAACACATCACAAAACACGAAGAAAACACAACGAAAAACTTCATTAAATCAAAGCAAATCCACTAGATAAGTGTTTACAAAATCATAAGATAATGAAGAACACAATACTTAGCTTTTTCCCCTTGAAAGAAAGATGAAAATCTCTCCCACAAAGTCTCCCGCTGATCCATGCAATGCTAGAACATTCTCTTACATATTCTCTCAAAATTCCCTCACTAATCTCTCCAAAAAGGTAGAAATCTACATTTTTACTCTTATTCTAAGATCTCTAAACATTCTCCACATTTTCTCACTCACACACACCACACACATACACACTTTTCCTGACATAGAAGCACTCTGTTATAGTGTAGGGACGGATTTCCCAAGAGATGCCTCAAGCAACCCTTCAAAAAGCATCCAAATACATTGAATCTTCTAGAAATTCGCCCAACACCGCCTCCAAACTGTCCTGGGCGCTGTCGGCGCCGTTTTGGCGTCATTTGCTGCTCTCTGGCGTTGTCGGTGCCGGCTATGGCGTTGTCGGCACCTACCTTGCACAACTCTTCCATTTTGTTTCGTTTGACTCTGTTTTAGCTCTGTTTCTCCCCGTTTCAGTTGCGTTGCATTCCTAACAGATAGACCTACAAAATAAGCATAAAAATAACATTTCTTTAAAGTGTAATTTCATTCAGAAATGTGTGAGAAGTGTAAATGAGATTAAGCATAGAAAGACATATCGAAATGTGTCAGGATAAAATTTTCATTTTTGCTTGTTTTTGCTCCAAATTGCATCGTTTTTGCTTCTTTTTCTCCAAAACTCTATTTTCTGTACCTAAAACCAAAAATATACAAAATACCTTATTTTAAAATGCAATATCATTGAAAATCACCAAATATAGACATTAAAAACATATGAAAAATTGAACATTTTTTAGGCGTATCATGTTTGCATGTATTGTCTTATAAAATATAGAAATTTATTCATATTTTCATCAGGTGGGTCTAAGATTATCTACAAATATTAAATTATTATGGATAGAGAAATTTATCATATGAGTGTGGTGTGTGTGCTATGATGTTATGTGTGTGTATGCGTTGTGCTGTTGTGTGTGTGTGTATGTGTGTGTTTTGTGCAATGTTACTCTTAGCATTGACTCCATTTCAATGGCCCATGTTGTATAGCTAAAAAAATATTTTAAAAATGTCAAGTAGGCAACATAACATTCATTAGCAAATCAAAAAAACTTCGCTAAATTTTAGCTCAATGTGTCAATATTTTTTATGGCATTATGCACCAATAAATTCTAGGATTCTTTGTCTTGATTGATATTTTGAGTTTAAATGTGGAAATCTAATCATCATCATTATCATCATTAGTTTTATCCAAGCTATTTTGGGTTGACCATGAATTCTTCTTCTTTCATTCCTAATGAGTGTATGCAGGATGGGTTTCTATGTATTTTTATGCAAGTTTTTTTGTTTAAATTTTAGCAATATTATCGTTTGTATGGCTTGTTATCCTTTATACACTCCCTGGAAAGGATAAATGAAATTGTAAAAATAATTTTGATGACTTAAAGCAGCCTTACAACAAAGTCATAACCCTCCATAAGAGGGGGAAATAATGTTGACCTTAAAACTAGTGAGACAAAGAGAAGGAAAATCAATCAACCAATGAACACAAAAGTTTATAATTGTTTGACTTATTAGTCAACCTTTTGTTCACTTCCAAAGTTGTCTATGGAATTTAACTACTAAAAAGTTGTTTCTTGATGGGTGAAGCACACTTCTTAATCTCTTACACCCCTCTTAGTTTATAGATTTTTGTATTAGGATTTAGGTATAAGGCTTTATAACCTGAATGTTCAATGGGGCTTTACTGAACCTTAAGATGATGGCTCGATTAAGATGGATTTAAATTACTTGGGCTTACGTTTTAAGTTTTTAAGTACTCAAAATTTGAGCTAAGGTTTAATCAATAAAAAGAATAAATCATACCAACATAAAGGGCAGAGATAAATTTAGAAGAGAATAAATAAACATAAAGTATAGATTTTACTTTGGAAGAGGGGAATCAATCTTTGTTGCACACATATTATTTTCTTGGTTTTTATTAGCTTTCAATTTTGTCCCTTATTGTCTCTATAAAAAACATTTGTATAAAGAGATAGTGATAGAGAGATGAGGGAAGAGAAGTCGAGATAAGACATGCGAGGGAGAAATAGAGAGGAAGAAATTGGTCAAGTGTGGAAAATATATTTTTTTTTTCATGATCAATATACTTTACAAAGTCTTTTATTTATAGATCATTGAAATTATATCCTCCTATTCCTAAATTAAGGAGGTACTTAGCTAATTACATTATTGATACATGATAAGGCTCATATTTCAAATTATTAAGTTCGACCCACTCCTTTGGATAATGATTGGTTGTGCCATCTTTTTAAGGTGGTCATGCTTAGTCTTGCTTGTTGATATGAAACCTCTCTTTCTTATTCTTAAAGCTTGTGTGTAGCTTTATATGTGTCTCCAAAAACCTAAAGGAGTTTAACATTCCATTTGAATTAGCCCAAAGAACTGTATTTGATCTATCCAAGTTACTGTCCAATGCAAGTGTAATGGTTCAATGTATTAGTAACACTGAGAATCTCTACCAACACTTTTTTTGCCTAAGGACAAGAAGCACATGTTTTCCCTAGGATCAATATCAACCCTTATAACCTACCATTTACATGTTTTCGAAAAAAACTGCACATGTAGAAAGTAAGGAGAGAATGAGTGCATGGAAAACTAATTCATTGATAAGTTTTGAAATGTTAAAATAGTGTAGTGTGGAGCACCATATACACTAGTTAATACCATGTTTGAAAATCTTTCTTTTAGTTTAGTATTATTAAAGCAATTATGAGAAAAGGAGAACCTATGCTTAAGCAAAAGAAACCATGAAGGTTGCCAAACACTTCAGAGCATTTTTAATCTAAGTAAAAAAAGTACCTGTAGGCCAATCTATGGGGTATATTTGTCGGAAAATGATATAGGTGTGAAGGAGAGGAAAAACTAGATTTTCAATGCTTGAATTAATAGATAAGATTCTTGCTTGTTTAATCTCCTAGTTAAGTAACAGACCTAATGAAAGTCCTTGAAATGTCTAGGGATCAAGCTTCATGTCTTTATATTTAGATGATGTACGGATATGCATGTATGAAGTATTTTTCTGGCTTGCTGGCTAACCATTGAGCTTTTGTAATGACACCAATCTTTGAATAACATGTTCAAAATCTTGGGAGATGTCCTTAGCCAATATAAGGTTCTTTTTGTTAGTAATCTTTGAAATGAACATAAACAAGATAAGATTTTTTCAGAAATATGTTACATGTTGGTTGTAGCTTGTGGAATTTAGCAACATTCTTGAAGGAAAACTCTCTATTTTTTTCATTAAACTAATACAAGCAAATAACAAAAATATATAGCTCAGAGTCACCCTTATAAATTCGGAGGGAAAATTTAAATCATGATAAGAAGGAAAGACATAAAACACAATAATGGATAATTAGATGGAGGAAAATTTCTTCCCCTCAAAAGTAGCAGCGGACCCACCATCTCTTAAATCCTTGGTGGACCCATGTGGTTCATGGATATGCATATCAACACTGCCCTTCAAGTTGGGTTGTATCTGTCATACATTTCAAACTTGCTACTGAGATCACTAAAGTGGTGATGAGGAAGAGCTTTGATAAGAATGTCAACAATCTGATACTGATTTGGGATATAGCTTAGTTGGACAACCCCTCCATTGACCTTCTTAGAGATGAAGTGCTTATCAATCTCTATATATTTTGTTTGATTATGGTGTATCAGATTCTTTGAAATATTGATAGTTGATTAACTATCATTGAATATCTTAATAGTGTTTTTGTTCTCCATGTGTAGTTCCATCAGTAATTTTTTTAACCCCATCGCTTCACAAATTCTTAGGGTTAGGGCACGATACTCAGATTCTGCAGTACTTCTTTCTATCACAACTTATTTTTAAATTCTTAAACCAGATGACCTCATATAAATGAACAGTACCCCGTGGTAGATCTTCTGTTAGTCATTTTTACTTCATAACTAGCATCAGTGTAGATCTCAATGTTACGGCTCTCGGTTTTCTTGAATATCAATCCACATGAAGTCATTTTTAGGTTCCTTAAAATTCGAAAGACCGCTTTTAAATGATCTTTATTTGGATCATTCATTTTTTAGCTCACTGCACCTTATAGAATAAATAATTTCAGGTCTTATATGTTACAGATAAATAAGTTTCTCCGCAAGTTTTTAATACCTCTCTTTTTCAACGGGGGCGTTATTCTCTCCTTTTAGTGCTCATTGATTGGGATCCATAGGAATATCTGTTGGTTTGCACCCCAACATTTCTGTCTCCTTTAATAAGTTAACGATAAATTTTCTCTGGGATATGCAAAGCCTTCTTTGGATTTAGCTACTTCCATTCCATGGAAGTATCTTAAAATTCTAAGATATTTGATCTCAAACTCATATGTCATTATTCTTTTGATTGTTTCAAGTTCCCTTATGTCATTAACTATAAGGTTAATATCATCTACATATACAATAAGAATGAGTATCACATCTTCTTGATTTGATTTCATAAATAAAGTGTGACCAACCTGGCACTGATAGTACTCATTGACAAAAATAATCTTAGTGACTCTTTCAAACCATATTCAGGGAGATTGTTTAAACTCATGCAATGATTTCTTTAGTTCGCACACTAGCTGATTATTTGTTTTGTTCCTTAATTCTTGAGGTATCTCTATAGACACTTCTTCCTCAAGATCCCATTATGAAATGCATTTTTAATGTTTAGTTGATGTAAAGGCCAGTATGGGTTGACAACTAATGACAGTAATACTCTTGCTCTGTTTAGTTTCACCACTGGTGCAAATGTCTCATAGTAGTTGATCTCATAGGATTGGGTGAATCCTTTTGCTACAAGTCTAGCATTGAACCTTTTCATGCTCTCATCTGCTTTATATTTAAGATTGAATACTCATTTGCACCCAACAGTTCTTTTCCCAAGTGGCAGAGTTGCTATGCTCCATGTACCATTCTTTTCAAGGGCAAGAATCTCTTCTTCCATCAGGAATAGATAATACCTTTTGAATTGAATTTGGGAGCTGCACATTATCCAAATTCTTATCACAAGATTTGTAAGAGGATGATAATATGCATAGGTCACAAATTCTTCTATCGGGTGTTTTGTGCATTTTTGTGCTCCTTTCTCTTGGTTCTCATAATGTGGGGACAAGAGTGATTTAATGGAGTAGTGGGTTCATTTTTCAGGTTGATTTATGACAGTGGGGACAAGAGTAAGTTCATCAGGAATATAAGAGAGGTGAGGTGACATTCATGGAGTTATAAAATGTTTTATGTTTTTGGAGAGTAGCATTTATAACTCTTTTTATTTAAAGAGTAACCCACAAAGATTCATTTGATTGACCTGTGATAAGTGGATGTAAGAATTGCATCCCCCCATATGTGTTTGGGTGCATTGATAGCAAATAGAATTAAACGGGCCACTTTGAGAAGATATTTATTTTTCCTTTCAGCCACATAATTTTTTTGGGGTGTGCCAACCTAAAAACTTATATGGATCATGTCATTTTTGGATAAATAAGGGCTAAGAGGGGAGTTGTCATAGCCTTTTGCATTATCGGTTTTGAGAATATGAATTTGCTGTAAAATTTGGTGAGCATCATGTTGTGAAAGGTTTCAAATATACTGACAGTTTTAAATTTTTCCTTCATGAGAAAGGTTCAAGTGGTTATGGTGTGATCAACAATGAAAGTGACAAACTACCTAGTCCTATTTGTATTTTTTATTTTTAAGGGCCTCCAGATATCACTATGAACTGTGGAGAAGGGATATGTTAGTTTGTAGTTTAGGTTTGGGTATACTTGTCGAGTATGTTTAATAAGTTGGCAAGTTTCATACTAATAAAAAGTGGACTTTTTGTTGATAAATAAATGGTGATACGNTCTCCAAAAGGGTAGAAATCTACATTTCTACACCTATTCTAAGAAACCTAAACTTTCTCCACACTTTTCCTAACATTCCTCTCACACCAATCCTTTCTCTTCTAACCTAAATTCATCCTTTTAAAGTGTAGAAATGAAGTTTGAAGAGTTTCCACAAGAATCCTTTCAAAAAGAGTCCAAATAAGTTAAATTTCAGCCCATAACTGCCAAAAGCCGGTTCATAGTCGTCCTGGGCGCCGTTGGCGGGCTCGAGGGCGCTGTCGGCGAGCTTTTCTGTTGTTTTTTGGTCTTCTTGAGTAAATCTTGCCATCGGCGCCGTTTTAGCGCAGTCGGAGGGCAGACTGCCCAGCTCCACCATTTCGCTCCCTTTGGCTCCGATTTAGCTTTGTTTTGCCCCATTTCAGTTGTGTTGTGTTTCTAATAGATAGCCTTACAAAATAAACATGAAACTCTGTTTCGCCTCATTTCAGTTGCGTTGCGTTCCTAACAGATAGCCCTACAAAATAAACATGAAAACAACCTTTCTTTAAAGTATAATCTCATTCAAAAATATGCAAGAAGTGTAAAAGAGATTAAGCATCGAAAGACTTATCAAAAGGTAACAGGGGAAAATTTCATTTCTTGCTCATTTTTGCTCCAAATTGCACCATTTTTGTTTTTTTTTTTTTTTTGCTCCAATGACCATAATTCATCATACCTGCAACAAAAAATCAAAAATATCCTTCTTTAAAGTGCAATAGCATTAAAATTAATGTAAAATAGGTATGAAAATCTCATCATATTTTCANGAATAGGTCAAGTGGTTCAGTATGTTATTTCTGTTAAAAAAAGTTTTTTCAAGTTAAATTTAAATCAACAATCACAAGAAAACTTAAAAAAAAAAAAAAATTAAGAAAGCTTGATATAGCCTAGTGTCTCATATATGAAGCCCAAAGGCTTAATAAAGATAATTAATTAGAGCTTAAAGATGCTAATTAGGGATGTCAAGTATTAATCATAGCATGCTCACTTGGTAACTTCCTTGAGCTCATCCAGAGCGCCAGTTAGTCAATTTGTTAAGGTGCTTATACTCTTGAAAAAAACATGTGGCTTGAAATGTTTTTTTCTCTTAATTTAATTACACTAATATTATATACTCATTTTATTGATGCGTGTTTTTTTATCATTTTTAAAACACAAAATTAAGTTTATTTTCACTCTTTTATATTCGATAGGTCTTAAATCACCCCTCTTCCATAATAAATCTTCATCCTATTATGCTTTGTTTTAGTAGACATCACTCTNTCACTACATAAAATCATATTAATAATTTTTAAAAATATTTAAATTGAGAACATCTAATAGTTAATCTTTTTTCCTCCCCCAAACTTGCATTTTTAAATATTTTACAATTTAATTCCATAAAATGTAGCAAGAAGGAAAAGTAATTGAATTTACTAGCTACTACAACATCTTATCAAATTTATATACATGCATAATCAGGATGGAATGACAACATGAGGAAGTAAATTAAGCCTAAAACATGTTTGCAATAATATTAAACTAGAAGGAAGTATATTCAATTTATAATTTCATCTTTCTTCCTACCCCCAAACTTGATTTTTAGCATGTATAACATTTATTGCAGAAAATATAAGTAGGAAGAAAAACAGTTTAAAAATTCTATCTACCACAAATTTTTATCAAAAACATCTACAATTATTTATTAGGATAGAAAACATGTAGTAGAAAGTAAATCTAACCTAAACATGCCAGATAGAAATTAACTAAACAAAGTTCTAACTAGCATAACATGTATCAACATTGAAATATAAAAATGTTCTTCAAGTCTTATAAATTGTAATACAAACACAAACACAAACATATAAACAAGATAAATGAGGTCAATTCTTCCTCCATCTCATCGCATCTCACTAACTTACTTTCAATTTCAAACATAATCCTTACACAAATATATTGGGTGCTTGTAAATGATTTTATAGATTCTAATCCCGAAGATAAGATTATCCCTGATATATTGGTTCCCGAGCACCAACACTAGACATTACCATATCCCAATAATTAAGCACCTCTAGTAGTTATAAGGATAGTGTAAAATCATCCATAAGTTACTCATCAAATAGGTTCGTGACTCCTATCAAATGAAAATAAAGTCCGAGAAAAGAAGTAACAAATATGAGATTGAACTATCACTGTAAAAATTTAAAATATCTTTTGTAAAACTCAAGTTCGGGTGAGACCCGAGTTGCAGTGGACTCGTCAATCCAACTACTACAAGAGAACAAACAAGTCTAACTGTAATAAGAATTANAAACTGAGTTTGAGCGAGCCCAAAGCTCGTTCGTGTTCGGCTTGTTTAATTTATGTTTTGTTCATATTCAACTCGTGTTCAAAATGACTTGTGAATTATTTATTCGTGTTCAGTTCAATTCAAACCCATTTGTTTGAATTAAACTCATGTTCGACTCAAATTTCAGCTCAAACTAAAATTTCAAATTTTATTTTTTTATTTAAAAATATTTTTGATTATCAACTGAAAATAGAATATATTTCTGCTTCAAAAAAATAACAAAAGGGTACTTAAGTGAAGTTGAAAACCTAGATTTTTCTCACTTTCTTGTTACTTTTATGCAGGATTAATGATATAGCTTCTCTCAATCTAGCGATGTGGGACAAATGTCACAAATCTGAATGGAGGGAAAAGCTGGGGCNAAACTCATGTTCGACTCAAATTTCAGCTCAAACTAAAATTTCAAATTTTATTTTTTTATTTAAAAATATTTTCGATTATCAACTGAAAATAGAATATATTTCTGCTTCAATAAAATAACAAAAGGGTACTTAAGTGAAGTTGAAAACCTAGATTTTTCTCACTTTCTTGTTACTTTTATGCAGGATTAATGATAGAGCTTCTCTCAATCTAGCGATGTGGGACAAGTGTCACAAATCTGAATGGAGGGAAAAGCTGGGGTNGATGCTCCCATCATTGTTTCAGGTTCAGAAGTAACTTCTAAATAGGAAGATGTAGTTTTCATGTCGTATTTGGTTATCATGGCTATTTCCACTAGAGAGAGAAGCTGTCTGTCGCCAATACAGGATTTCCACTAGAGAGAATATCAAATGATTGGGTGTCTGGGATTTTTGCTAGAGAGAGTTTAGGCTCAATTAGGATTTACTCTATAAAGAGAATTCAACTCACTCCAGGATTTCCGCTATAGAGAAATTCCTCGGTTTCCCTCCGGCACAGAAGGTCGAGTGCTGCTGTGGTGAAGTTGTCGGGCTCAGGCTCGGCGGAAGCTATTGGGTGTTGGTGAGGCAAGAAGACTGGTGGAGGCTGCTATGTGTTGTGGTGGCAAGGAGAGGGTGACAACAAGAGCGGAGGCCTACAGGCTGGTTGGAGGAATTCCGACGGCTGCAAAGAAGATTTCGCCTACTAAACGGTTGTTGGAGAGGCTCTGGCGGCTGAAAGAAGAGCTGGGATTTGTTTCCTTACTCTGATACATGTGGGACTTGGGAAGAACTTTCTTAGTGACAAAATTCTCTAATTTTTTCACTAAACTAGTACAGGTAAATAGAAAATATATACAGCTCAGAAACCCTCACGACTCTGGGGGAAAATTCAAATCATCATAATAAAAAAGAAATAAAAAACAATAATTGATAATTAAAGGGAGTATAATTTCTCCCCCTCAAATGTAGCATCAGACTCATAATTTTCTAAACAATGGTTGGATCCGCATGGCCTTTGGATATGCATATCAATCACTTGTGTAGTTTAGGTTGGCATATTAAGTTCATGTGAGCTTAATTGTTTAGTTTATATAAAATGAATACCTAAGAGGAATAAGCTAGTAAAATTGATTAAGTTTGAATGAATTTAACTACCCAGTTTGTGCTAAAAGGCTTCGGGGGAGATAATTTAACTTTGACCAACAAAGTTTTGCAACTCTTGTGCAAGCTACCCCATGTGGATGGTTCAATTTCAAATAGCCTTGATTGTACGTGTAAGTGGACATCTAACACCAACCTACAAACTTTAACTATTTTTTAATATTATGGAATAGGTCAAGTGGTTCAGTATGTTATTTCTGTTAAAAAAAGTTTTTTCAAGTTAAATTTAAATCAACAATCACAAGAAAACTTAAAAAAAAAAAAAAATTAAGAAAGCTTGATATAGCCTAGTGTCTCATATATGAAGCCCAAAGGCTTAATAAAGATAATTAATTAGAGCTTAAAGATGCTAATTAGGGATGTCAAGTATTAATCATAGCATGCTCACTTGGTAACTTCCTTGAGCTCATCCAGAGCGCCAGTTAGTCAATTTGTTAAGGTGCTTATACTCTTGAAAAAAACATGTGGCTTGAAATGTTTTTTTCTCTTAATTTAATTACACTAATATTATATACTCATTTTATTGATGCGTGTTTTTTTATCATTTTTAAAACACAAAATTAAGTTTATTTTCACTCTTTTATATTCGATAGGTCTTAAATCACCCCTCTTCCATAATTAATCTTCATCCTATTATGCTTTGTTTTAGTAGACATCACTCGNTACAACAAGGTCATAACCCTCCATAAGAGAGGGAAATAATGTTGACCTTAAAACTAGTGAGACAAAGAGAAGGAAAATCAATCAACCAATGAGCACAAAAGTTTATAATTGTTTGACTTATTAGTCAACCTTTTGTTCACTTCCAAAGTTGGCTATGGAATTTAGCAACTAAAAAATTGTTTCTTGATGGGTGAAGCACACTTCTTAATCCTTTACACCCCTCTTAGTTTATAGATTTTTGTATTAGGATTTAGGTATAAAGCTTTATAACCTGAATGTTCAATGGGGCTTTACCAAACCTTAAGATGATGGCTCGATTAAGATGGATTTAAATTACTTGGGCTTACGTTTTAAGTTTTTAAGTACTTAAAATTTGAGCTAAGGTTTAATCAATAAAAAGAATAAA
>JXCR01140197.1:0-16638 GCA_002079205.1 Phalaenopsis hybrid cultivar | reverse complement strand
ATAATATAAGTTATATAATTAATATAATATATTATTTATATATATTAATATTATGAATGTCAAACAGGCTCGCCGTTCGCGAACAGCTCGTGTTCGGCTTGTTCGTTAAGAAACGAACACGAACAGTGACTTCACGAATAATTTCAAATACGAGCTTATTTCAAACAAACTAAATTTCAAACGAACCGAACGCGAACACAAGCTCTGTTCATTTGTGTTCGATTAGTTTACACCCCTAGGTGTGAAGGAGAGGAAAAACTAGATTTCAATGCTTGAATTAATAGATAACATTCTTGCTTGTTTAATCTCCTAGTTAAGTTGCAGACCTAATGAAAGCCCTCGAAATGTCTAGGGATTAAGCTTCATGTCTTGATATTTAGATGATGTATGGATATGCATGTATGAAGTATTTTTCTGGCTTGCTGGCTAACCATTGAGCTTTTGTAATGATACCAATCTTTGAATAACATGTTCAAAGATCTTGGGAGATGTCCTTATCCAATAGAAGGTTCTTTTTGTTAGTAATCTTTGAAATGAACATAAACAAGATAAGATTTTTTCAGAAATATGTTACATGTTGGTTGTAGCTTGTGGAATTTAGGAACTTTCTTGGAGGAAAACTCTCTATTTTTTTCATTAAACTAATACAAGCAAATAAAAAATATATATAGCTCAGAGTCACCCTTATAAATTCGAAGGAAAAATTTAAATCATGATAAGAAGGAAAGACATAAAACACAATAATGAATAATTAGACGGAGGAAAATTTCTTCCCCTTAAAAGTAGCAGCAGACCCACCATTTCTTAAATCCTTGGTGGACCCATGTGGTTCATGGATATGCATATCAACACTGCTATTCAAGTTGGGTTGTATTTGTCATACATTTTAAACTTGCTACTGAGATCACTAAAGTGGTGTTGAGGAAGAGCTTTGATAAGAATGTCAACAATCTGATACTGATTTGGGATATAGCTTAGTTGGAAAACCCCTCCATTGACCTTCTTAGAGATGAAGTGCTTATCAATCTCTATATGTTTGGTTTGATCACGATGTATCAGATTCTTTGAAATATTGATAGTTGATTAACTATCACTGAATATCTTAACAGTGTTTTTGTTCTCCATGTGTAGTTCCATCATGTATTTCTGTAACCCCATCGCTTCACAAATTCGTAGGGTTAGAGCACGATACTCAGATTCTGCACTACTTCTTCCTATCACAACTTATTTTTAAATTCTCAAACCAGATGATTCCATATAAATGAATAGTAACCCGTGGTAGATCTTTTGTTAGTCATTTTTACTTCATAACTAGCATCAATGTAGATCTCAATGTTACGGTTCTCAGTTTTCTTGAATATCAATCCACATGAAGTCATCTTTAGGTTTCTTAAAATTTGAAAGACCGCTTTTAAATTATCTTTATTTGGATCATTCATTTTTTAGCTCACTGCACCTTATAGAATAAATAATTTCAGGTCTTATATGTTACAGATAAATAAGTTTCTCCACAAGTTTTTTATACCTCTCTTTTTCAACAGAGGCGTTATTCTCTCCTTTTAGTGCTTGTTGATTGGGATCCATAGGAATATATGTTGGTTTGCACCCCAACATTTCTGTCTCCTTTAATAAGTCAACGATATATTTTCTCTGGGATATGCAATGCCTTCTTTGGATTTAGCTACTTCCATTCCATGGAAGTATCTTAAAATTCTAAGATATTTGATCTCAAACTCATATGCCATTATTCTTTTGATTGTTTCAAGTTCCCTTATGTCATTAACTATAAGGTTAACATCATCTACATATACAATAAGAATGACTATCACATCTTCTTGATTTGATTTCATAAATAAAGTGTGACCAACCTGACACTGATAGTACTCATTGACAAAAATAATCTTAGTGAATCTTTCAAACCATATTCTGGGAGATTGTTTAAACCCATGCAATGATTTCTTTAGTTCGCACACTAGCTGATTATTTGTCTTGTTTCTTAATTCTTGAGGTATCTCTATAGACACTTCTTCTTCAAGATCCCATTATGAAATGCATGTTTAATGTTTAATTGGTGTAAAGGCCAGTCTTGGTTGAAAACTAATGGCAGTAATACTCTTGCTTTGTTTAGTTTCACCACTAGTGCAAATGTCACATAGTAGTTGATCTCATAGGATTGGGTGAATCCTTTTGCTACAAGCCTAGCATTGAACCTTTTCATGCTCTCATTTGCTTTATATTTAAGATTGAATACTCATTTGTACCGAACAGTTCTTTTCCCAAGTGGCAGAGTTGCTATGATCTATGTACCATTCTTTTCAAGGGCAAGAATCTCTTCTTCCATCAGGAATAGATAATACCTTTTGAATTGAATTTGGGGGCTGCAGATTATCCAAATTTTGATCACAAGATCTGTAAGAGGATAATAATATGTCATAGGTCACAAATTCTTCTATCGGGTGTTTTGTGCATTTTTGTGCTCCTTTCTCTTGGTTCTCATAATGTGGGGACAAGAGTGATTTAATGGAGTAGTGGGTTCATTTTTCAGGTTGATTTGTGATAGTGGAGACAAGAGTAAGTTCATCAGGGATATAAGAGAGGTGAGGTTGAGGATCCTGAATGATACCCCAAACTGATATTTTTTATGAATGTTAGATTTGAGATAATTTGGTTAGTTTTCAAAGAATGTGACATTCATGGAGTTATAAAATTTTTTATGTTTTTGGAGAGTAGCATTTATAACTCTTTTTATTTAAAGAGTAACCCACAAAGATGCATTTGATTGACCTGTGATAAGTGGATGTAAGAATTGCATCCCCCCATATGTGTTTGGGTGCATTGATAGCAAATAGAATTAAACGGGCCACTTTGAGATGATATTTATTTTTTCTTTCAGCCACATAATTTTGTTGGGGTGTGTCAACATAAGAACTTTTATGAATCATGTCATTTTTGGATAAATAAGGGCTAAGAGGGGAGTTGTTATAGCCTTTTGCATTATCGGGTTTGAAAATATGAATTTACTGTAAAATTTAGTGAGGATCATGTTGTGAAAGGTTTCAAATATACTAACAGTTTTAGATTTTTCCTTCATGAGAAATGTTCAAATTGTTATGGTTTGATCATCAATGAAAGTGACAAACTACCTAGTCCCATTTGTATTTTTTATTTTTGAGGGCTTCCAGGTATCACTATGAACTATGGAGAAGGGATATGTTAGTTTGTAGTTTAGGTTTGGGTATACTTGTCGAGTATGTTTAATAAGTTGACAAGTTTCACACTAATAAAAGGTAGACTTTTTGTTGATAAATAAATGGTGATACAATTTTTCAATATAATATAAATTAGAATATCTAAGGCAAAAATGTCATAACATAACTTGACTATCATGAGAAACAGTCTCAGATACAAGACTTGACTCAAAGAATTGTGAATGACAGACGATTCTTTTGAAATGGGATTTAAAATGAATTTATAAAGTCCATGATATTATCAGTACTGTCAATCACCTTTTCCGAGTCAATCACATGAAATTCACACAAATTAGAATAAACTTTAGTAACACCTTTCATGTAACAAGGAAGTTTATTGATAGACAGTAAATTGCAGTTAAGTTTATAAACATAAAGCACAAATTGAGAAATAAGACTCTTTGCAAATTTCACACTTCTTTTTTCTTTCACAGATGAGAGGGAGCCATCTTCGGTTCTAACTGCAACATGATATTTGCAAGAATGGAAGGATTGAAAAGCAGTGATATCATCTGGCATGTAATTAGATGCTTCAGGGTTCACAATCTAATTTTTATTATTTTTGTTGAGAGCAACAATAACAGATTGAAGACTACTTTGATGTGTTAAAAAACTGGTAAAAGGCTTAGAATATTGTCCCAAAAGTTTTTGGAGAGTTTCATGTTATTTGTTGAATGGACTATATTCATGAGGCTTGTCTTCCTTTGATATTGTGTTTGCTTGATTTTCCCCATCACCTTTGATTTTGTTGGGTATTCAATCAATAGGCTTTCCACAAACCTTCAAATGATCAAGTTTCTTACAATGTTCACACTACAGTTTGTTCCTCTTTGATTTGCTATTTTGAGATGATTTATGAGTGTATAAAGCCGAGTAGTCAACATTTGATGTAATGAGATTACCTATTATCTTTTTTTCCCACTCTCTTCCATTCGTACATCAACAAGAGCTTCACAGATTGAGGAAAGTTGTTTGGTTTAGGGGTGTAAACAAACTGAGTTTGAGCGAGCCCAAAGCTCGTTCGTGTTCGGCTTGTTTAATTTATGTTTTGTTCATATTCAACCTGTGTTCAAAATGACTTGTGAATTCTTTATTCGTGTTCAACTCAATTCAAACCCATTTGTTCGAATTAAACTCATGTTCGATTCAAATTTTAGCTCAAACTAAAATTTCAAATTTTATTATTTTATTTTAAAATATTTTTGGTTATCAACTGAAAATAAAATATATTTTTGCTTGAAAAAAATAAAAAAAGATTACTCAAGTGAAGTTGAAAACTTAGATTTTTCTCACTTTCTTGTTACTTTTATACAAGATTAATGATATAGTTCTCTCAATCTAGCGATGTGGGACAAATGTCACAAATCTGAATGGAGGGAAAAGCTGGGGCGGAGGACCATGCGGGTAGAATTTTAGAGGCATTTACGTACATGCCATCGAATTTTTTTGTATTTACATTGTTAGCCTCCATGCCAGCAGCCAAGCATTGGAATTTTTGGGATAAAATGGGGCGTTACAGACATACCACCCAATTCTTACGTATTTACATATCTAACATCTAACTTTTTTTCTTACATTTATATAAACAAACTTTTTTATATCATTATATTAATTTTTATATATTATTTATTTATCATTTATTTAATTCGAGTCAAAACGAGCTGAACACGATTGAACAGAAGTTTGTACGGCTTGTTTATAAATCGAGCTTAAAAAAATAGTTTGCATTTGACTCATTTGTTTTATCGAACGAATCAAACACAAGCTACTTAGCAAGTTGAACACGAGTTGTTCGCGAATGATGAGCTTTTTTGACACTCTTATTTTGGTTTCCGGGATACTTCTTTTGACTTCATCTAGTTCTTTATTGATTCCTAAGAGGAACTTGATGGTTCTCTTCTGTTCAACAATGATTTTGTAAAGAGCATATTCTTGTGAGCACCTCCATGTGTATGTTCATACATATCTAGTTGGAGACAATATTTGGAGAGAATTTTGAAGTATTAAATAACATTTAACTCTCTATATCGTAGGTCATATAATCTAGTTTTAATGTTCAAGAACTCAGAGGTGCTTTTAACAATTGAATGACTTTCTCTTGTGGCATCCTAGATTTCTTTGTCGTTTGGTACAAGAAGAATTTTTCCCAAATTTTTGGGGCCATGCAATTGACAAGCCATGACATGACCATATGATCTTCAATCTTGCATGTCTTAATATTTAGGATCAAGAATTTTTAGTATGAGATTTTTCTCGGTAAGATGATCAACTTTTTCCTTATCACAGATGTACATGAACACAAATCGAGGCCATTGAAGAAAATTATTATCATATATTTTGTGGTTGGTGATGCAGAAAGAGATTTCAGATGGTCCCATCATTGTTTCAGGTTCAGAAGTAACTTCTAAATAGGAAGATGTAGTTTTCATGTCGTATTTGATTATCATGACTATTTCCACTAGAGAAAGAAGTTGTCTGTCTCCAATACAGGATTTCCACTAGAGAGAATATCAAATGATTGGGTGTCTGGGATTTTTGCTAGAGAGAGTTTAGGCTCAATTAGGATTTACTCAATAAAGAGAATTCAACTCTTCAGGATTTCCGCTAGAGAGAAATTTCTCGATTTCCCTCCGACAAAGAAGGTCGAGCGCTGCTGCGGTGAAGTTGTCAGGCTCAAGCTCGACNTTAGGCTCAATTAGGATTTACTCTATAAAGAGAATTCAACTCACTCCAGGATTTCCGCTATAGAGAAATTCCCCGGTTTCCCTCCGGCACAGAAGGTCGAGTGCTGCTGTGGTGAAGTTGTCGGGCTCAGGCTCGGCGGAAGCTATTGGGTGTTGGTGAGGCAAGAAGACTGGTGGAGGCTGCTATGTGTTGTGGTGGCAAGGAGAGGGTGACAACAAGAGCGGAGGCCTACAGGCTAGTTGGACGAATTTCGACTGCTGCAAAGAAGATTCCGCCTACTAAACGACTGTTGGAGAGGCTCTGGTGACTGAAAGAAGAGCCGAGATTTGTTTCTGTTGGAGAGGCTCTGGTGACTGAAAGAAGAGCCGAGATTTGTTTCTGTTGGAGAGGCTCTGGTGACTGAAAGAAGAGCCGAGATTTGTTTCCGTACTCTGATACATGTGGGACTTAGGAAGAACTTTCTTAGTGGCAAAATTCTCTAATTTTTTCACTAAACTAGTACATGCAAATAGAAAATATATACAACTCAGAAACCCTCATAACTCGGGGGAAAATTCAAATCATCATGATAAGAAGAAAAGAAATAAAACACAATAATTGATAATTAAAGGGCGGATAATTTCCCCCCTCAAATGTAGCTTCAGACTCATAATTTTCTAAACAATGGTTGGACCCGCATGGCCTTTGGATATGCATATCAATCACTTGCGTAGTTTAGGTTGGCATATTAAGTTCATGTGAGCTTAATTGTTTAGTTTATATAAAATGAATACCTAAGAGGAACAAGCTAGTTAAATTGATTAAGTTCGAATAAACTTAACTACCCAGTTTGTGCTAAAAGGCTTCGGGGGAGATAATTTAATTTTGACCAACAAAATTTTGCAACTCTTATGCAAGCTACCCCATGTGGACGGTTCAATTTCAAATAGCCTTGATTGTACGTGTAATTGGACATCTAACACCAAGTTACAAACTTTAACTATTTTTTAATATTATGGAATAGGTCAAGTGGTTCAGTATGTTATTTCTGTTAAAAAAAGTTTTTTCAAGTTAAATTTAAATCAACAATGACAAGAAAACTTCAAAAAAAAAAATTAAGATATAGCCTAGTGTCTCATATATGAAGCCCAAAGGCTTAATAAAAATAATTAATTAGAGCTTAAAGATGCTAATTAGGGATGTCAAGTATTAATCATAGCATGCTCACTTGGTAACTTCCTTGAGCTTATCCAGAGCGCCAGTTAGTCAATTTGTTAAGGTGCTTATACTCTTGAAAAAAACATGTGGCTCAAATTGTTTTTTTCTCTTAATTTAATTACACTAATATTTTATACTCATTTTATTGATGCGTGTTTTTCTATCATTTTTAAAACACAAAATTAAGTTTATTTTCATTCTTTTATATTCGATAGGTCTTAAATCACCCCTCTTCCATAATTAATCTTCATCCTATTATGCCTTGTTTTGGTAGACATCACTCTTATANTGCTTTGTTTTAGTAGACATCACTCTTATATTTTTTTTTTATCACACTCAAATTTAGTCCTTAGTAATTTTTACTACCAACTTGATTTATTTAGTATAGTTGTTCGAATTTCAATTTTTTAGTGTTGATTAGCATGCTATTCTCTTATTTTATAATATTTTTGAAGTACATCTATATTTAAATATCCAAGCTTTTACGTCTACAACTTATGCCTTCATTTATATCGATAAGTATTGTGTATTATACTTTTAAGATTCTGAAGCCCATCATACTTGTCATTTGATGTTCCATTAATATTGATGAATACTTATAAATTATACATCCTCTAAAATTTTGGATAAATACATTTAGTATTTATTCTACTAATCTTTAATCTTGTATCTTCTAAACCATCAACCATTATTTTAACTTACACTTTTCTCTATCAGTGATCTCACCTATGAGAATTATATCTTCAAATAACATACACGAGGGTACCTTACCATGAATTTTTTCTTTAAGTGCTTTCTTAATCTTAAATGTTGATCCATTATGATGGAAAATTTCTTCATTGCTCCATGATTATTTCAACCATATTGAAACCAAATAATGAATATATGAAATATACTTCCACTGATTGGATTATCATACACATAGATTAATAGAAACATAAGCTTTCAAATTTGCCTCGTCTTTCTAACTATGCCATCTATTGTCATATAATTGGCCTTCGTTTCAACAATTGTTTCTTAAGAGTCAATCCCAAGTTGTGTCGCTGCACTCACTATTTCCTATGCAAGTTGTATTTTGTTTTTTATCTTCAACTTTTCTAATATCGCAGTTATTTTAACGAAGCATTTGGTTCTTATGTGCGTGCATTTTGCAATCTTCAATTATTCCTAATTCTAGGGATTCCTTGTGAATCTTATGATTGCTAAAATTGTTGTGATTCTCTTTAATGATTCCATATATCGTTAGGTTTTGGTAAATGGTGATTTTTGTGTAACTGTTCACGTGCACTATTGAGGCTTAATCATGTACGGTAATTTCGGGCCTTTTTCAGTTTTCTGCTAGGGTTGTTCCCATGATTCCTTGTTCTCGTCACTTCTATTTGTTGTTTCCATTCCGTTGAGTTTATTGTACTTATAAGGCCTATCGAGAGGATCAAGAATATTGGTTCTTAGGCATNAATTTTAGGGATTCCTTGTGAATCTTATGATTGCTAAAATTGTTGTGATTCTCTTGAATGATTCCATATATCATTAGGTTTTGGTAAATGGTGATTTTTGTTCACGTGCACTGTTGTGGCTTAATCATGCACGTTAGTTTCGGGCCTTTTTCAGTTTTCTGCTAGGGTTGTTCTCATGATTACTTGTTCTTGCCGCTTCTATTTGTCGTTTCCATTCCGTTGAGTTTATTGTACTTATAAGGCCTACCAAGAGGATCAAGAATATTGGTTCTTAGGCATGCAGAAGACAAATGCATGGCTAAAAGAAAATTTATGTCTTTTTTTTAGCATAATTTATTCTTCTACTTCTTCAATATTCCCATTCTTGATCAAGTTTGATTTTGAGGCATGTTGTTTTCTTGTTTAAGTATAAAGCGCGTCTATTAGTAATTTCTCCTTGGTTCTTTGTCTTTCTTTTTCAACTCCCCTTCCTCTTATTTCTAACATGCTTTTTTTAATATTTTCGGTGCACAAGATTTTAATTACTTAAATAACTTTCATGATCTTTAATTTTGTAGCTAATCTGTATTAGAAGTATAAAACCTTATAGTTAAAAATAGATTTTATTTATTTTTTGCTTCCGGATTTGGTATTAAATAGTTTGTGGTGACTTGTTAGTTTCTTGTAAAATTAGATATTTGTTGTACAATTGATTTTGTTTGAACTCTGAATTGCATTCAGACTATATTTGTTCTATAAATCTTAGATCATGCAACGTCCAACATTGAATATGTTTTTAAGGTTATCCCTCTCTTGCGAAGTCTTAACCTTATTATTTGGGGCGTTAACATACATACCACCCAATTCCTATTTATTTACATATCTAACATCTAAACTTTGTTTTTTACATTTATACCACCCAAATCTTTTGTATCACATAAAAAACACTTTCATTGTAAGTTTTAAAAAGTGAATAACACCTTTCATGCATCGGTCAGGTGGTAAAATTTAAGTTTAGGTGTTAGATATGTAAATACATAAAAATTTAGTGGTATGTATGTAAATCTTCCTTATTATTTTTATCCCATTCTAATTTCCTCTTTCTGATCTTCTTGTAGTCTTCTAGACGCATACTTTCCTCTTTGATGATTTTTGTAGGATAAAAAGATCCATAATTGATTTTTCTTCAAAACTGTGCTACATCAATGAAGTGCGTTGGGGGTTTCATTCTCTCCAAGTTATGTTTTTTATATCATTAAAATTGTACCCGAATTTTGTTGGCCATTTCCTTAAATTAATTGGATTTCACTTCCAAAGATAATAAATGCCTTTATTCGTGTTTATTGGCAAATTACATTGCTTTTTTTTTTGTTATTCACCATAAGTATATAATATGCAAATAATTTTTTTATAATAAGCATCTCTAATTTGGTAAGTTTTGTCTGATAGTCCACTAAATCAAGGCAGATAATGTTTTTTGTATCCAACATCTTATAAGTTGTGATTAAAAAGGCATCTTCTGCTACCACTTGAAGACTTGCAATTTCTATCTCATTGATCATACGAGAGATTTCATCCAATAGGTGAAACTTGTGCTTTGTAATACAAAAAAAAAAAAAAAAAAAACAAATTAATGGCATGAATGCTTTATAAAGAATTTCTGTTATGGTGCATATCAATTATATCCCTCAATGATACGGGTGTAAGCGAGTCGAGCTTGAGCGAGCTCAATGCGCGTTTGTATTCTGCTCGTTCAATTTTTTTTTGTTCGAAATAGGTTAATTTTTAGAATGACTCGTGAACACCATATTCGTGGTTGGCTCAATTTGAGTTCATTTGTTGTTTAAGCTCGTGTTAAACTCAAAATTAGCTTGAATTATTTAAAAAATAATAAAATTTAATACTAAAAAGGCTATAATATTATTCGTTATTTAATTAATTTGAATCAAAATGAACCGAATATAATTGAACAAAAGTTTGATCGTGCTCGGCTTATTTATAAATCCAGCTCAAAAAAATGTTTGTGTTTAGCTTGAATTGTTTAACTAACAAATTGAATATGAGTTAGTGAGCCAAACATGAGCCATTCACAAACGATGAGCTTTTTTGGACAGCCCTGCTTCATCATGATATGTCTATGCTTTGGATAAAATTTGTACTTTCAGGTTAAAATCTAGATGCTCATCCATTTGTGACATGAAAGCCTTAAAATATTAATGAGTTCTATTTTATGTTTCTTTTTTTTTGAAATTTTTTTGAGCGATCCTTTTGCTCATTTAGGTTTTATTTGTACATCTTTTTTTCTTTTCTCATTGTGTTTTTTATCAACAATTATAGGATTTATAGGTTTTACACTGTGCTTTGAATGAGTAGAAATGCAGTTTTATTGAGAGCCAATTTTGGAAGTTGAAATATCTAACATTCAATAAAGTTTCACATGTAAAGCCAAGTGATCCTGCTTAATAACTATTTTTAATTATAGTGCTAAGGTTCATACTGAAGACAAACAACTACAATTGAGGACCTATATATTATATGAAAAATTATCAAGGAATCAGTTGTAAGATTTTAACATTAACATGCAGCGATCTCTTGATCTCAGGGATGTTGCTATAAAACACCATAATATGTTTAGTTTTATTAAAACCTGAGGGCTTGTTTGGGATCAGTTTTACCTTTTTTTTTTTTTAATTTAAAAATATTTTTCTTTAGTGCATTTTTAACATGTTTTTATTTTTCATTCTCAAAAAAAAATTTTTTTAAAAAAAATACTTGACACTTCTAACAGGTGNTGTGAAGGTCTGTTTTATAACTAGAACGGTGAAAACATTTAGTCCTAAGAGCTCTTATTTGATTTTTTTTTTAATAATTGAAATTCTCACAATTTTTTTAAAATTTATTTCCCTTGCAACAATTTTATAGCCATTTTGATAAGCTGCTACCCTTTCAACAATAGTTTAGATTAATTGTATTCTCAAAATAAATCTAAAATATAAATCAATTTGGCACCACTTTAAAACTGGAAGATTTACATGCATGCCGCTCAATTCTTATGTATTTACATATCTACACCTAAACTTTAATTTTAACATNGTATTTTTTAAAATAATTTAATTATAATATAATATAAACAAAGCGAAAATAAAAAACAAAAATCAAAAGCGATCCCAAACAGCCTCTAAATATTTACTAAAATGAAACAATGAAGAACAGGTTTACTAGCTTCATCTGTAATAATTTTCCAATTTGCCCTTGTAGAAACTAGTAAACTTATGTGCACGTGGAAATAGGATGAAATTTTAAAATTGACCCGCAGTTATTCCCATGTGACTTATTTAGACTCAAGTTGTCACATTTCTCCAATTTAGTACATTGACCATACAAATTGATCCGAAAGGACCCCTCCATGAGTAAATTCGGATTAATTTTGTGTAGTTAAGGGATAAAGTTAATAATAACTTTGTCATTATTTTTACACGAGATATTATTTTAGATCGAATTTGTAAAATCAAGAGACTAAATTATAGAAGAATGATACTTCGGAACTAAATTAGTGGCATACAAATAGTCGGAATACAATTTTATCTTTTCTTTATGTGAAAACATATTTGGAGTCAATTCTCTCTTTTGTAGTTGACGTGGAGAGACATGCAAGAGATTTCATGGAAGCTGCAAAGAAGCTTCAGCTTTATTTCATCAGCCTACAGCATGAGGACCAGCCAACCAAAGAGGAAATGCTGCGAAAGGTGTTCGATGAATTAAACTTTTTAATTTTAGGAAGATTTACATACATACCATACAATTCCTATGTATTTACATATCTAACACAAATCCTTCAATTTCTGCATACATCATACATGAAGAGGTATATTTTCATTTTTAAAAATTTAAAGTGGTGGTATTTTTTATGTGATATGAAAAAGTTGGATGGTATAAATATAAAAAATAAACTTTAATATATAAATGTTTTTTAATTTTATGACTTCTTCGGACTATATCTAATCATTTGGAGCTCACAATGCTTATTAGGAGATTTCCGTTATGGAGGAGGAGCTGAAAACCAAATCCGAGCTGATTAAGAAGCAAGAAGGCCTCATTGAAGCTTGGAGAAAAGAGTTGAAAGAGCAGCTTGAGAGGCACACTGCAGAGTTGCAGAGGGTTTAAACTCGGAGCAGTTTTTGTTAAGGTTTGTCAAGCTTTTCTTTGAAGATTTTCTACAGCAGAAGAGTAAGCCACTCTCTTTTCATGCAATTCTCTAGTAGATGGTAGAGCAGAATATGCCCATATTTAGTACCTATAAATTATCTGTTTTGAAGATTTTTGTAAAATTTCATACATACTGATGAACTTTTATTGAAAAAAGTAAAGTTGTTTATCTGAAAATGGTTTTATTATTATTGTTATCGTTCTTCATCGTCTTCTTCTTCTTCTTCTTTTGATAATTAGACTTCACCCAGAAAATTAGACTTCACCCAGAAAATTAGACTTCAGATAAAGAAAACAATTTCAGATATCTTCATTAATAAAATTAGACTTAAAATAATTTTATTAAGAGGGAAATGAAGTTCCCTTTTTAGGCAATGTTTTCCTCTATAATATGGAAGTTTCAAATTTGAGTCTCAGAATTAGCTGCTTATTAATTTAGGAGATCAGGCTGCTCTGCCTTCTGATTGTGTTTGGAAGGTGTGTTTTTTGTTTATTTGCACGAGTAAATATAAATTTCATGTGTTCTTTTTTAGAGTGCTACCACCAGTGGTGTAAACAAGTCGAGTTTGAGCCACGTTTGATTTGAGCTTGAGCTTGATTAATTTAATTGAGTTCGAGGTTGAGCTCGAGCTTAATTCTATGAATTTGAGAGTAATTAGATGATGAATAATAAGAATTATTTGATAGAAAATATAAAATATTATTTTCTTACATCTTTTCAAAAACTTAAAAGATAAAAAAATTTGAATTTTAATATATTTTTAGTGTGTTTTATATCAATTAGATTTTAAATGAGTTGGCTCGAGCCGACAAGTTAAGAGTCAAGGCTGACTTGAGTTTGACTTGTTAGCTCATTGAGCTCTATTTGCAACAAACTCAGCTTGAATCGTCTTACGAGCTGGCTCCACTCACACTCATAAACTGCCACAATTCTATCTGGGCAACTATATTTATGTTGTTTTTTAGAAGTTTTTATAATGTAAAGTTATGTTTTATAACTAGAACGGTGAAAACATATAGCCGTAAGAGATCTCTTATTTGATTTTTTTCATATCTACACCTAAACTTTAATTTTTACATATATATATATATATATATATATATTAATTTACTTATACATGTAAAGGTTTACTTCACTTTCTAAAACTAAAAGTGATACTTTTGACATATACTAATGGTTTGGGGGTATAAATACAATAATCAAATTTTAGGTGTAAGATTTATAAATAGAAAAGAAATAGGTGCTATGGATGGAAAAACCCCCTTAAAATTTAGATTAAAGACTGGTGATCCTTTCACCATAATCTTACCATTTGGTTCTCACATAAGCCCACCAAGTATCTCTCTTATACTTGGTGATGCATACATAAATAAATTAAATAATTATATTAATTTTATTGTGCAAGAAATATTACTGTGCATTAAATTTCGAAACATTAACAAAAAAATAATAAAATAATTTAAAAAACATTTAAAAGCAAAACTAAGTTGAATATCAAAACCATAATGACAGAACAATTATCAATATAAAAACTTAGGGTGCGTTTGAGGCAGCTTGTGCGTCTGAGGCAGCTTGTGCGTCTCAGGTTAAACTGTTTATCCTGAAACGCAGCTCGTGGGCGGGCCGCAGGGTTCGGCCATCGACCTGTGTTTAATGTAAAAACTCAAACGTGGTTTTGGATAAACTGACGAAACACGTGAACTAAACGGTAAGGTGACGTTTTGAAAACGCCGTCCGCACTAATAAGCTGCCCCAAACGGGCCCTTAATAAAAACCAACAATTGAAGCAAAAACAAAGAAAAGCTTTTCTTTGATCACAACCAAAAGAGAGGGAAAACTAATGGTTCCCAATTTTAATCATTTACTAAAAATATGCTAAAGAAAAAATAATAATAATCAGTCCTTTTACTTCATACTTGACAACCATTCAACAAAATCATTAGTGGGACTGGCTCACTAACTCTCACAATATGAACTTAAATTGGTAACAAAATATTTTCATGAGTCATTATTTAAGTCATCACAGGAGAAAAATAATGCAAAGAGGTACAAGCACAAAAAAGATTGAAAGTGGGGGCAAAAAATAAAAATAAAAAAACAACAGACCCTTTATCACTATACAGATGAAACTAACTGAAATATACAAATTTCAATTTCTTCCATTACCTCTAATAAGAATGAGAAAGAGCAGATCAGGGAGAGGATCCTCCTAAGCTTGGCCATGGAATAACTAAGATCACCACGGGTTACTCACGATCTCCACTCTTCGACTGAGAGGAAACTCCAAGCAATCCATTAAATAGGTTTGGCAACTGCACATTCAAAGAAGCAAGGGAAAAGGCATTACATAATTTAAAATCAATGAAGCATTTTACCAATAATTATGAAAATATTCTATAATTAATGATAGAAAAAATGGTCAAAATAGTCTGATTTTTGGTATGAGGTTATTTTAGTCCCACAGTCTTAAAAGTTTTAATTTAGTCTCCAAAATTTTAAAATATGGGCTGAAATAATCTCTACAAATGACTATTTTAGGCCCCAATTTGAAAAGCCTAGGAGACTATTTTGGCGCTTTAATCATTATGAAAAATAAACAGTCTGATACATAGCTGATAAGAATGTTGCATCTAAGAAGCACATGAAAAAATCACAAGACATACTTTCTTTGGAAGCGGTCTCAAGGCTTTAACACCACCACCCTCTCCTTTCACCTCTAGAGGTTTCAAAATATCAAAGGAACACATTAAGGACTTATCTATGCTCAACAAAGCGCCGCAATTATCAAATTCTCCGCAGTAGTTGGGAGCCGAAAAGATAGTCACTAATCTCCTCTTGGCAAAAAACTCGTAACCATCCTCGACCACCTGTCAAAGGAAACAATAAGTAGAGGTCCTTTAGACGCTAGTCATACAAATTAAAGATGGGAAAAGTGTGGTATGGAATGAAAGAAATCCAAGAACCTGATGAGCACGACATATGAGATCAAGATCATTCTTTTCTAAGAATTCTATAAGTTTATCGGCACCAAAAGTACACGAAACTCCTCTATCACTTTTTCCCCATCCTTCGATGTCTGGGTCCGGATCGGACCAAAGCAAATCACAAAGGAGACCATAATCAGGGATCTCGGAGGGCCTCTGCATGTCTCTTATTTGATCCAAACTTGTGAGTTCAGGAGAGAGTCCGCCATGCATGCACAGTATTTTCTCTTCGATGATTGCCGCAATGGGTAAGCAATTGAAGCAATCCGTGAAGATCCTCCATAGACGAACATTAAACCGTCTCTTACATTCGTCGTAGAAGCCATAAACCCTGTTAATTTTTGCATCCTCGTGGTTTCCTCTTAAAAGAAAAATCTTGTTAGGGTACTTGATTTTGTATGCGAGGAGCAAACAAATCGTTTCCAGGCTTTGTTTTCCTCGATCAACGTAATCACCTAGGAATAGATATGTGGACGATGGAGGGAATCCGCCACATTCGAAGATTCTCAAAAGGTCAATGAATTGTCCATGAATATCACCTGCAAATCATTTTCAAAATATGAGAATTATGAAGTTTTCTGAGGATTAATAATCTATATTGCATGAGTATAGCAAAATTAACTCAAGGTTTGATGGGGTTTTTTTTTTCATATTTTATAGGGGATTATACAGAATAAATAGCAAGGACATTACAGTATATATTATGGAAACATCTTTAAACCAAATAAGCAACCCAGCTGTGACATTGAAGAGCATCAAGCCTAGTAAAGACTAACTGTATGGTTAAGGTGGACAGCATAATAGAACAGGGCTCTAGGACTGTACAACAACAACAACAACAACAAAGCCTTAATCCCACTACGTGGGGTCGGCCACATGAA
>JXCR01140193.1:3418-26685 GCA_002079205.1 Phalaenopsis hybrid cultivar | reverse complement strand
AAGCCGATCAGGGGGTGCCATGGCTCGCCTCTCCCTCTCGTTTGCTCGTAATCCAGGAGGATCCCTAGAGGGCCGAACCGAGCTCATCCACTTCTCCTCTCCGATCCTTCTTATTCCTCGCGAGAGATCGGCCCGGGGTCCCTTCCTCATGCTTTTGTACCCTAGCTAATGGCTTCCACGCCGTGCCACGTGAGTTGCTCCTCTGCGACAAAGCTTCACCTATGTCGTCCTCTCCCTTGCGAGGTTTGTCGCTTCTCTTGGCTCGGCTCACCTCCCAGGTGAGAGGTGAGGGATGGTATTCTTCCTCCTCCCTCTTTTGCTATAAAAACCCCATTTAGGGAGTTCCTTAGGGTTGGCCGAAAATTGGAAGGAAGGGGGAGGTGCTGCCATTTTTGTGTCTCATTTCTTCATTCTGTGTGTGTGTATTTGAGGCATTGGGAAGACTTTTCCTTCTCTTGGGTAAAGCTTGAAGGAGTGGTGGTGGCCGAATTTCTGCAAAGAGGAAGTGCTGCTGGATTTTTGTGGCTTATTCGGTTTCCTTGCTGGTTTACTCGATACCTTTGCTTGGTTGCTTGTTTGGCCATTAAGATTTTCGGTTGAAGCTTTGATGGGGGGAGGTGCTACCAATATATCAGGTGATTCTATCTCCTTGATTAGCTCTTCCTTTAGCCTATCTGGTGTTTTGTTTTTACTGTCCCTTTGGAACAAAAAAAAAAAAAAAGAGGTGACTTCTTCCTTTTCTTGTTACCCTCATTTCTCCTGCTTTCCTTCATTTCATTCGCTGCCTTTACTTTTCTTTGCTGCTTGGAAGAGCTTGACTTAATTGATTTGATATACATATGCATATATACCCTGCTTAAATCTTGCCATGAAGCAGCCCTTGAAAATATAGATTCCCCTGGCCTCCTTCGTGGGATGTGCAAAGTGCTATGTGCATGAATATGAGAGTTTGAGTTCTTTTTGAACCCGTATAGAAGTGCTAGACCATCAGCTTTTGGTTTCTTATTCATGGTTTTGTTTAGAAGAAAAGTGGTATATTAGCAGATGTGAGCAGATTTTTGGTAGGCCTCAAAATTTTAGGATATTTTCTTTAAATTTGCTGAAATTGAACTTTGGAGCTAAATATGTCAAAAGAATTGCATGCAATTTTTTCTATTTTATTTGTTTCATTTCATAGAACTACAGTTAGCTTTGTTTTATGATTTGGATACTTGAGAAACAATCACATTGCTTTCATTTGATTTATATTTTGAATATTTTGGAAAGAATCGTCACCTTTTTTTTTTTCTCTTTCGCTTCATTTCTAAAATTTTCGGGTGGCTCATTTGTGAAATTCTGAAACTTTGGGTGGCTCATTTGTGAAAATCTGAAATGTTAGGTTGCATTTTGAAAAAAAAAAACGGGAAAGGTTTATTCATCGTTTTCGATTGTTGGAGGACTTTGGTGCCTTGCATTTTAAAAACATGAAAGGATTCATTTATCATTTGCAATTTTCGGATTTTAGAAATATTTAAATATATAACCTCCAAATTTTGAAAGTAGGTGTGTTGATTTTCCTTTTTTTTATGTATTTACATATCCAACACTTAAACTTCAATCTTTACATGCACACCACTTGTCCTTATGTGTTTAATTGCAGCACTTACGTATATACCACGTAATATGTAGGAAATGGTGCCTTGCTTTTTGAGAATTTGAAAGCTTTGTTTTTCAATTTGCAAAGGTTGGAAGTCATGATGCTTATGTTTTGCAAAATATGCACTTGTACAATTATGTGGAGTTAGTTTGGATCGTTTATATGCTTGCTTAAATACGAAACCTGCGCCTATATGTTTATTTCTAATTGTTTGGGAATGGTCTTATACTTTCCAAATGTGAAAATTTGCATTGGTAGCCATTACATTTGTTGGTTTAAATTGTGTTCTTGCTGCCCTCATTTAACGTCCATTCTGGAGAGTACTATTTGTGTTGTTAGCCATTACATACTTTCCAAATATGAAACACTGGATATTGTCATTCATATGCTTGTGTACTTTCTTAGTTGTGCAAATTGCAGGTGTGAAAAATTCATTTTTATGCCGTTATGCTGCTCGATTTTTCTCGATCAGGTTCGCCTTTTTTTTTACTTATATGGGCATGTTGCTTCTTTGTCTTTTTTAACTTTGGCTTTCTTATATATATCTCAACTTCTCATTATTATTTTAACTTCATTCCACCACTTCACTACATTATTTTGCCGCATCACCCCACTTCCTACATTACACCACTTTACCCACTTCGCATCTTACACTATATCAGATACTACATCACTTCACATCCTTGCACCACACCGGGAAAGGTTTAACTGCTTTGAAATGTATTCTGATTTTCTTTGATATTAAGAAACAACCCACCTCCTTTCCGAAATTGTTTTAGGTGGATTGTCTTCTCCTCTCTCTCCTCATTGTTCCCTCGTCCCTTGTTTCTCCTTGCTTCTTGGTCTAAATCCCACACTCTTGTAGGACGTGCGAGTGTGCACATATAGCACTCTTGCTATATGTGGGGTCATCAAGCAAGGCTGTAAGTGAAGTGTGTGAGGTTAAAGACGGTGATAAAATTGCATTATAGAGAATCGTGACCCTTAGAATAGTATCTCCCAACTCAGAGACCCTGGAGAGGGTAGAGTAGGGAATTTTTTACAGATATTATTCACCCAGCCTTAGGGTTTCTACCGCCAACAATCTAAAGTTGTTAGCAGTCCTAGTTCGACTAGAATATTCAACTTGTGGATCGAATTATTTTACATTTGAAAAATACAAAATCACCCCCACTACAAAACAGCCTACTTACCTATAACTTTTACTTACATGTAGATCCAGACTGAAATGTATGAAAAATTTTACAAAGGTCCACGGTTGGCTACTCGAGATGGATTAGGGCTGCCTTCTGCAGAAAGTCGGTCTAGTAGTCAGTACTTAAGGTTGTGGTCTACAACACAGCTCTTAGTCCTCCTCACTACCAAGCTTACAGCCTTCTTAAACTTGTAGTCCATTCTGGTGTTTTCTTCAATTTTTTTCTTTCTTTTGGATTTTCTACAAGTTTACCTCTATGGATTTATTCAGATTTCCTACAAGCTTTGTTTTGTTTCAGATTTATTATGGAATATTCCTTTTCAACTTTTTCAGACTTTTTTATTCTTTTATTTTGTTTCTCCTACATACATTACACACACACACCTGCCCAGTGTAGTTTGCTTATTCTATCTTTCAGTGTATATTCTTCTGCCAGATGTACAGTTTTCACATTACGACTGTATGATTTCATTGTACATTAACATGCTTTTCTTTTACACTCTCCCCTAGATTAGGATGTCAGTATAAACTCTTAGGTGGTACCCATGATAAATTGGTGACGTAACCTTTTGCATTATTTCAACCTTAAGCAACTTGAATACTAAATTAGAAGCTGCAATGACGAGGAGCTTGGAGCAAATGCGGTGGGCAGCACGACCATCTTCAACAGCAGAACATGTCTACATCAACAAAACATTTCCTTAGAATTAAACAACAAGCCAGAGGATTTTGAGGTAGTCTGCTTAGCGCGAAATAAACCCTCACTTTATCTTTTTGGCCTTTGTACAACCAGACTGTGCAATTTAAGCCTTAACTCGTTCTAGATTTCAAGGTTGTCGTCCGATACGACGTAAACCCTCATATCTTTTAGGCGGCTTGCGTGACTGTGTCATGCAAATATAAGCCCTAATTAAATAAAATTGGCAGGATGAAATACTTGAATAATTTCTCCTCAAAACTAAAGCCAAATAATAGGATAGACTGGGAAGTCACTGAGGTTCGCCTCTGGATCTATGACCTCCTCTAGTTCTTTCTCATTTGAATTCCTCAAGAATGTTCTGAATTTGAGTGTTTCCCATTTGACACTCTTTGGTCTGATTTCGTTGAAAAGTCCTATCCTTTTGACCTCTTTAAAGATAGTATTCCCTGATTTTTATCGAGAGTGGTGACTTCGGTCATTTAAGATGTAATTAACTATAGGGGCTTGCCCTTATAGGAAGCTTTTCTAAACCTAGCCGACTTCGGTCATTTAAGATGTAATTAACTATAGGGGTTTGCCCTTATAGGGAGCTTTTCCGAGCTTCGGTCATTTAAGATGTAATTAACAATAGGGGCTTGCCCTTATAGGAAGCTTTTCCGAACCCAGCCTAAAATAAACCCTATTTAATTCCTTATATTAAATAGCGGAACTTGTTGGCAAATAAAACGGTTTCACAGACCAAAGAGATGTCATATATTTCTTAGTTTATTTAATCGAGGCTAATCCTCAAGTCTTGTGTTTATCCATCGGGATAGATACAGGATTTGAGGTAGAGCGCTCTTTCATTTAAGCTGTGAAAAATATGAGGTCAGTTTGATTTCATGTTTTTCTAAAATTTACATATATATGTAAATTAAACGTCCTTCTGAAGCGGGGATTGGGATTTCAATTTCGGTGACTGACAGCCTCTTACGGGCAACTCCCCCAACCTTTTCCGCACCGACAAGTACAGGTAAAAAGGTGAAAAATACTTAAAGGAGTGAAAAAGGATCAAATTTTGAGCAAATAGGTGAAAAATGTGCAAAAGTATTTTGGCACCTAAGCGCCAGATCCGACGCTTAAGCGCCGGTTAAACAGAGAAGGTTGCGCCTAAGAACCAGAGGTCCCGCGCTTAAGCGCTAGTGGCAGTTATTGGATGAGTAAATTTGGTTTTTGTGAATTTTGAAGAAGTTTTTGAGGTACCTATTGGCTTAATAGGTGGTTACAACCACTATGAATGAAAATTATTGCGAAAGGATGCATCTCTTGGAGATATATGTTGAATCAAGACACATTTTAAAGAGATACCAGGACCCCTTTTGGAGAATTATAAATGAAGGAAGATTGAGACTTTGAAAGGGGTCCTAAAAGTATTGGGAAAATTTTAAAATTTCAAAAATTGGGGAGTTAGTTGGAGAGATTTTTAGGCACCACATATTTATCCTTTTTATTTTAGTTTTATATTGAGAGTGTTGTAAAAGAGAAGAGATTCAAAGGAACTTCAAGAGTTTGGTGGAGGACTTGAGATAAGTTTTTATCTTTTGTTTTTGACTACTTTTGGTTTTAATTGAGACTTGTTGTTAGTTTGACAATGATTTCTACTTTTAAACTAAAGTATGGTTTTGTTTTCTCCATGGATTCTGAGTAGTTTTCTTTGTCTTTCCTCTTAAAAAGATAACTAATTAAGTGTTAGATGTAGGTTATGGAGAGTATTGATCTTTAATGTTGGAAGAAGTTTTGATGATTTAAATCCATGTACTTCATATACTTCTCTATTTGGCCAATCCATCTGTTAAAATTTGTTGTGAGAACATGTAAGAACCGAGCTGGTATTGTCTTAGTCAATAATTGAAAAGAATCACATGAGGTTATAAGAATGAGAATGTAGTTCATATAATTGAAAGCAAATAAATAAGGAAGTATTCATTGAAGGGTGTAGTGTTAGAAGACTTTAAAAGTTAAATCCCCCAACTTGGTTTATTGTTTTAGGTTCTGATACGAGATGTTAGCCCCCAGGTGTAGGGAATCGAGGGAATTGTAAAGTGAGAGCTAGTATCTTCCCTACCTAGCCGGTCTTCAGAACTATTCAAACTTTAAATTAGCTAATATTCTTTATAGCATCTCTAGTAAGGGTAAATAATATTATTGCTCCTATTTGACACAATACAATATGCATACTTCCAAAATAGAATTCTTATATTTATTATCGATTCATGATAAGTAGAAAGATATTTACATATTTAGTGCTTTTCTTCTACAAAAACTCAAGTTATCTTTTTAAATTTGTTCTGTTTTTCGCAAAATATTAAAATTACCAAAAATATTTAAACTTTCTTTACTGCAAAAACGTCTTTAGTTTAAATAATCGTCTTTTTAAAAATAAAAAGTTTTCCAAAAAGTGCATATTGCATATCTTCCCTGTGGGTTCGATATTCATGTCTTAATCAAAAAGTCTTATATTACTTGATAATGATACATATACTTGTGTAGTATCTCAATATATATGAATTAAAAGTTAAATTCTTATTTTTCTTCAAGATCAAGTTTTTTGTTTTGTTGCAAAATAAGGAAATATAAGTGAAAAATATAATATGAAATATTGTTCTACTATTGCATATAAGCAGTTTCGGGATCAAGTTTTTGGCGCCGTTGTCGGGGAAATGAAGTGAAAATTATCTATTGATTTAAAAGCAAATTTCTATTTTTAGAATGTCTTATTTAAACTTTAAGTTATTATATTTTATTTTGTGTGTGTTTAGTTTTATTTTTTTTATGTTAGTGTATGCGTAGTTCAGGTTTTGAAGGACTAGTGCCATACGATTCTGAATTAGAGAGAACTGTTAGAAAAATTAGAAAAACTAAAAAAACTAAAACTCTTGAAAAATTCAAAAAAATTACAGAAATGACAAACCAAAATGATCAAAATGTTGAAATTTATCAAGAGGTTAGAGCTTTAAGAGATTATGCCAACGCTACTGTAGATGAACTTCATTATAGTATTCAAAAACCTACTGTGGTGGCTAATTCATTTGAAGTAGATGAACTTCATTGTAGTATTCAAAAACCTACTATTGTGGCTAATTCATTTGAGCTTAAACTAGATGAACTTTATTGTAGTATTCAAAAACCTAATGTAGTGGCTAATTCATTTGAGCTTAAACCACTATTATCCAAATGATATCAAATAATCAGTTTGGGGGATCACCAACTGAAGATCCAAATTTATATCCTGCCAGATTTCTAGAATTGTACGCTACATTTAAATACGATGGAGTATGAGATGATGCCATAAGACTTAGGTTATTTCCTTTCTCACTGAGGGATAAAGCTAAGATGTGGTTGAATTTATTAGCATCTGGATCTATCAGAACATGGGGTGATTTAGCCCAAAAATTTCTTGCTAAATATTTTCCACCATAAAAAACTACGAAGCTTAGAAAATGATATTACATCTTTTAATCAGTTTGAAGGGCAATCTATTTATGAAGCATGGGAAATATTTAAAGAAATCTTAAGAAAGTATCCACACCATACTATACCAGATTGGTTAATAATTCAAACTTTTTATATTGGAATAGTTGAATCTCTTAATAGATCAATTATTGATGCCGCTGCAGGTGGTTCATTAATGTCAAAATGATTTCATGATGCCTATGCTTTAATTAAAAAAATGTCTACCAATAATTTTCAATGGCCTTCTGAGAGGGTGAATCCTAAGAAAGTAGCCAATATGCATGAAACTGATGCATTTACTATATTAACAAATCAAGTTGATGCAATTTCAAGGAAGTTAAACAAATTTGGAATGAGTTTCTCTCAACCAATTTCCATGATTGAAGAGAATTCATTAGGTCAGATGATAGAGTCTCAAGCATTATTAGAAACTTTGAATGCCATAAATAATAAGCAGAATAACCCATATTGAAATTATTATAACCCAGTTTGGAAAAATAATCCCATTTTTAATTGAAATAATAATTTGGGTGGTAATAATCAGTAATGGGGGAACAACCAAGTAAACCCATTGGGAAACTGAAAAAATCAAGGGAATAATGATTATAGATCTACTTATCCTCCAGGTTCTAATAGTAATACACAATTTAAGGAGAAGAATTTGTCTATAGAAGAAGTAGTGTTACAAATGAGAAATAGTTACAAAGTTAAGAAGCTACAATTAGAAATATTGAGAATCAACTTGGGCAAATAGCAAATTCATTAAGTAATAGATCTCGAGGAACACTTCCTATTAATACTGAATCAAATGCAAAATTCCAGAATAAAGAGCAAGTAAAAGTCATTCAACTTAGAAGCGAAAGAGAGTTGAAAGATAAGGTTCAAAAAGAAATTGAAGTAGAGAGAGAAGAAATTGAAGAATCAAAAGAGGACACTCTAAAAAATTTTGAAAGACTTATTTCTCCACAAAAAAAACTATTTGGAAAAACCATCACCTCCATTTCCTTAGAGACTTCATCAGTAGAAGTTGGATAAGCAATTTCAAAATTTTTGGAAAGATTTAAAAAGCTTACAATTAATATTCTATTACTGAAGCCTTAGAATAAATGTCAAGCTATGTCAAGTTTATGAAGGATATTCTCAACAGAAAAAGGAAGTTTGAAGATAATGAGACTATTTCACTTAGTGAGGAATGCAGTGCTATAATCCAGAAAAAGCTTCCTAAAAAGCATAAAGATCCTGATAGCTACATAATTCCATGTGCAATAGGAGACAAATTTTATAGGAAAGCTTTATGTGATTTAGGTGCAAGCATTAACCTTATTTCATTATTAATATTCAAAAGAATGGGATTAGGGGAAATAACCCCTACTACTGTAACTCTGCAGTTAGCAGATTGTTCGATAACATACCCTGAAGGAGTTATAGAAGATGTTCTAGTGAAAGTGGATCAATTTATCTTTCCTGTTAATTTCATTGTGCTAGATATGGAGGAAGATAAAGAGATACCTATCATTTTGGGGAGACCTTTCTTATGCTAGATATGGAGGAAGATAAAGAGATAACTATCATTTTGGGGAGACCTTTCCTAACCATAGTAAAGAGATACCTATCATTTTGGGGAGACCTTTCCTAGCCACAGAAAGAGCAATGATAGATGAGCAGAAAGGGGAATTAAAAATCCGCGTCAAAGATCAAACTGTTACTTTCAATATTTCAAGATCAATGAAATATCCTGCAAAAGGTAAAGATGATGAATGTTATAGGATGGATATTATAAAATATCTAAGTGAATGCCATTTCAAAACAACTTATGAAGAAAAATTTGAAGAAAAAAATTTAGAACAAGAGCAAGAAGAGGAATTAGATGTATGTGAAGACCTTTTTAAGGAAGATTCAAATTATGTTTGAGAAAGTTTTGAAATTTTGGAAATAATAGACAGAGATAAATCATTTTGTCCATCAATTGAAAAACCTCCAAAACTTGAGTTGACGTTACTTCCTGAACATTTAAAATATGCCTGCTTTAAAGATTCCTCTACTTTACCAGTTATAATTTCCTCAAAATTAACGATGGAAGAAGAAGAAAGGTTGTTGAAAATTCTGAAAAATTTTAAGAAAGCCTTTGGATGGACAATTGCTAATATTAAAGGAATCAATCCTTAAATTTATATGCATAGAATTCATATGGAAGAGAACTATAAACCCAAGGCCGGTCCTCAAAGGAGACTGATTCTTGTTATGAAAGAAGTTGTTAAGAAAGAAATTTTAAAATGGTTAGATGCTGGAATTATCTACCCTATTTCAGATTGTGCATGGGTTAGTCCAATTCATTACGTTCATAAGAAAGGAGGAGTAACTGTAACTGTGAATGAACATAATGAATTAATACATACTAGACAAGTCACAGGGTGACGAATATGCATTGATTATAAAAAGTTAAATCTTGCCATTAGGAAAGATTATTTTCCATTACCCTTTCTAGATCAAATGCTGGATAGACTAGATGGGCATAAATTATTTTATTTTTTGGATGAATATACGGGTTATCACCAAATGCAAATATCTCCTGAGGATTAACAAAAAATAACTTTTACCAGTCCTTGTAGTACTTTTGCTATTGCTTTACCTTGATTGCTATTGTTATTGCTACGAAAAATATTTAATGTTTGGGGATTAGATTTCATGGGACCATTTATACCATCTTTCAGCAATTTATATATTATGTTAGTAGTGGATTATGTATCCAAATGGATAGAAACTATTGCCTTACCTTGATGTGATGCTCAAAGTGTTGCAAAATTTTTAAAAATTAACATATTTTGTAGATTTGGGATGCCGAGAGTTATCATTGTTGATGGGGGAAGTCATTTCAGAAATGCCATAATGGAGAAGTTTTTAAAGAAATATCATATAAATCATAGGATTGCTACTGCTTATCATCCTCAAGCAAGTGGTTTGACTGAATTATCCAATCGGAAAATTAAAAGAATTATGGAAAAATTTGTGAATCCATCAAAAATGGATTGGTCAGTCAAACTTGACTATGTTTTGTGGGCTTATAGGACTGCATACAAAACTCCTCTAAGAATGTCCCCATATAGACTAATATTTAGGAAAGCTTGTCACTTACTAGTTAAACTTGAGCATAAAGCATATTGGATGGTTAAAGAGTTCAATTATAATTTGAAAGATGCTGGTGAGAAAAGATTATTGGAATTAAATTAGCTTGAAGAGATAATGAATGAATCTTATGAGAGTGCCAAGATTTATAAAGAAAAGATGAAGATGTGGCATGATCGAAGGATTCTTACTAAAAATTTTCATCCAGAGCAACAAGTTTTGCTATATAATGCAAGGTTAATATTATATCCAGGCAAATTTAACTCCTACTAAAAATTTTCAGTCAGGGCAACAAATTTTGCTATATAATGCAAGGTTAAGATTATTTCCAGGCAAACTTAAGTCTAGGTGGATGGACCCATTTGTTGTGATAAAAGTTTATCCTTATGGAGTTGTGGATATTAAAGATCCTAAGTCTGAAAAAAAATTTAAAGTTAATGGACATAGACTGAAACCTTATTTTATAGGGGATCAACATAAATTTAATTATGGAATGATGTTGGGTCAACTATAACAGGCACTGGTTACGTTGGGCTGACGACTTAAAACCAAGCATTTTGTGGGAGGCAACCCATAGTTATCATAGTGTTTTTTATTTTGATTTTTTTTTTGTGTGTGATTAAGAAAATTGGGATAGTATTTTTGAAACTATTATGTGTTAGTAAAGATGTTAAGTCTTTATTTAGTGACTGGGATATGTTAGAATGAAAATTTGGATGTTAAGTTTACTGGTGCAAAAATGTGCACTGGCGCTTAAGCGCCAGATCCGGCGCTTAAGCTCGACGGTTTAAAGACATGTGTGAAATTAATATTTTAGAAGGTTTAACCATCAATTAGTTTGTAAAAATGTGCCAAGGCAGTTTCTAAACGTGTCTAAGAGTTATTGGAACGATTTAGGCCTATAAATAGAAGGGTTTTATGAAGGAAAATCACCCCAGATCAATTCTAGCCTTAAAAGTCTAAGAGAAAGTGAGATTTAGAGAAAATATCTTCATGGGAGATGGATTTGAAGAATAAGGAAGAAACCATGAGGAAGAGGCTCATTAGTCAAAGTGCACAAGAGATGTATAACGATTTCTTAGCTGTTAGTATTGAAGGGATATCAGAGAAGATCAACAAAATTGAGAATACTATGACTTTATTAGAGAGTAAGGTACTTGAGTTGCATGCACATCTAGAGCATATTGGATGGAAATTGAAGATACAATTTAGCCATACAAGTTATATAGAGGAAGCGTATAAGGCAAAGTTCATGAAGAAGAAGTGGATTGAAGAAGATGGTATTAGAGCTCGTCACCACCATCCGTTTTATCAACTCTATATTCCTAGAGAGACTAATGAAAGGCAAGAATTTGTTCCTTCGAATGAAAAAAAAAATTAAGTTTAGTGTTAAAATTTGTGTGTTAGAAGTTGTTGTTTTCAAGTGGTTTAGTGCTTAAGTCTTATTTTTAGTATTTATGACTTCTTATATGTGTTTAATTGTTAAATGATTGTTATGTATTTGTATTTAGAAAAATTTTCTCATTCAAGACTATTTGGAGTGAGAATTAAGTGTTTAAAGATATTTGTACCTATTTGTGAATTAATATAAGTTTGTTTGTGTGAAAATTTGTGTTATTTTAGCCTCAAATTGAAATAGTTATTATAGAGAATTTTGAGAGAGAGGGGAGTTATAAGAAGTTGAAAATAGTCATTTAAGTGTTATAATACAATTTAGGTGTGGTTTACTTAGGAAAATAGTGCATTTTACTTTAATTTGAAAATTTTGAAAATCATGCACTGGCGCCTAAGTGCCACATATCGTGCTTAAGCGCGAGCCAACCACAGTGGCAGGCGCCTAAGCGCCATTTACATGTGCTTAAGTGTCGATTTACAAACACTGGTTCGCGAATGGTTAGAAGTGAAATTTTAGCCTGAAAATCACCATTTTTAACGCCACTGTCACCTTCAACCTCTCAAGTTCACGATTTTTGAGGGCTAGGGCACATCTAAAGTGAAGATTTCTTCGTGGAATCAAGTGAAATTTGCTAGATCCAAGTTCCTTGAGGTAAGAGTTTTATTTTTATGAAAAAATTTTGGATTTTCACTATGTATTTTGAGCACATTTGGAGAAATTCAAAAATTCACTATTCATGGTGAAAAATGAGAAAAAGATCTATGAAAATTGCATGGGAAGTGTAGTTTACACTTTGGAAGTTTATTTTAATAATTTAAATGTGATTTTTGAAGTTATTTTTAGAATTTATAAAATTTGTAGAATGACATTGAGAATGACGAGGAGCAAAGGAAAGAGCCCTTTCGATTTGAGTAAATTTGTTAGTTCGAAGGCTCAGGATCAGTACCATGATGCGTTTCAATCATGGAAACTGATTCAGAAGTGGTGTTCTAGGAATCCATGTGGAGACGTAGAGGATTTGATTGTTCTCAAATAGTGGGAATGATTCTACTGTTACTCTGTTGTGACGCTTATTTCTGTTGTTAGATAGTTCTATGCAAACCTCCCTGAGGCTGAAGACAATAGAGTCATGGTTCTAGGAAAAGTTTATACCTTTGTTATCAGAGGTAATCAACTTGTTTTATCATATGCCACCTGATATGTTATGTTTTTTATGCAAATTATAATCCAACTAAAGCGGAGTTAGATGAGATTATTTCTTACTTGACTGTTGGAAGAGCACTTTGGAAGATCACTAATGAGAGGAGAGTCAACTTCCCAACTTCAAAGTTGTGTGTACCTTCAAAGGCCTGGCACTATTTTATTTATGCTCATCTGCTACCAACAAATCATCTCAGTGAAGTGACCAGAGAGAGCAACGTTAAATTAATGTATCCAGGAAGGAAAGCTCATCAACATAAGAGCTTTGATTTATCAGACTATCATCAATTCTGCCAGTGTCGTTACTACTTCAGGTCTAGGATTTGCTTCCTTGATCTTTTCTTTGTGTGAGCAGGCTGGAGTTAAATATGATAGCTGGGAGGAAGTGTTGTGACCTCTAAAGCCCATCACTAAGGTGAGTGTGAATACTTATTCTGAGCATTCTAGTTTTGGCTAGAGAGGAGGATTTTCTAGGAATTATTGAATAGAGACGTCTGCTTCTTCTACCTTTACTGCTTCTAAATCTAGACCATCTACCTCACATGCTTTTACATCTAGACGTGAGTCTACTGAGACCCAAGATCAATTATTGCAGAGGATGATGGATCATTTTAATTTCACTGTTGATAAATTTGAGAATTTATAGCATTTTTCAAAGCATACTGATAAGTATAGTATGAAAAAGAGTGATTATGAACTGAAATTCCACTCATCTCTAGATAACCTACTTAGGGGTGACCCAGGAGTGTAATTTCCTCCATATCCTTGATATCCTGATTATGAGCCTGCAAAAAAGAGGTATAGTGGTGATTCAGAAGATGAGAAGTAGAATCGAGAGATTTTTATGTTTGTAATATGTGCTAGACTATGTGCTTTGGACTTGAGATTTGTGATGTGTTGTTTATTTTTATGTTGTGGACTATGTGGTGTGGTACTACCACATTTGCATCATTGTGATAATATGTACTATGTATTGTGTTTTAGACTTTTGTATTTTATTATTATTGTGATGTTTGTGATTGTTAGCAGTTTGTTTTAAAATTCTTTGGTAGTAACTGTTGTGAGTTTTGTGATTTAGTTAGTTTAGAACTTAAATTAATTCTATGTCATTTGAAAAGATGAAAATCTTACTAACTTAGGTCTTAAATATTAAATTTTAGAAACTCCTACCCTCTATTTCTCTGTTATCATCTTTGTGAGTTTGTTTTTATGTTGAGAATGTGAAGTCAAGTTAGTGCGTTAGTTTGCTTTTATGTTTATACCCACTATTTAGAGTCTATTGAATCTCTACATGTTGAATTAAAATGAAAATATTAGAAAATTTGATCAAAATTAGTTTTACTCTTGCTTTTAGTTTTATACTTGTATCATTAGGGTATAAAAATTCCTGTTAGCAGTTACTTTAATACTCATTCCCTCTTACATATATTTGATGCTAAACTGTTCAATCTTTTAAAAATTTAAGTTTGGGGGGGATGAAAAATATTTTTAAAACTTTAATTTTATTTGTTCTTAAATGAACTACAGTGAATTTGATTTGAAAGTAAAAATTGATCATGTATATGAAGTTATTAAATGAACTACTAGTGAATTTGATTTGAAAAGAAAAATTGATCATGTATATGAAGTTATATTAGATAAAATTTGATTTTAGAAATGAGTAAGAGAATTTAGTTAAAATTTTGAGTAATGAAGAAAAATTTTAAGTTAAAAGTTTTTAGTGTAGAAAAAGATTAATATAAGTAATTGTCTTTAGTAAGAAACATTATATTTTTTAAAATTTTAGAAATTTAAACTTTTATTTTTAATACTTAAATTTCTTTTATTAAAAATAATTTTTAAAGCTATTATTATATTTTAAATAGAAGTTTTGTATCAAGACTTTACTTTAGGAAAGAAAAAGTAGATTTTAAAATTTTTAAAGGCCTATCCAGATATAGTAATCCTTGCCTAAAAAAAAGAAAAGAAAATGACAAAGAAAAAGAAAAAAAAGGAAGAAGAAGAAAAAGTGAGGTAGGAGAATTGGTTCTACATTTGAGGATTAGTGCCTAATCAAAAATTGGTTCTACATTTTATCTTTTTAAAGTATAAGACTTGGGATAATCTTACACTTATAGATATAGTATAGTAAGTAAAATTATTCTTAATAAAAATTTTTAAGTGGAGATAATAAAAGAAATAAATTCTAAATTTGGAAGACTTACAATATTTCTGAATTAGATAGGAACTCATATTTTCATCTCTCTTAAAATTAAAAATTTCTAAACTTTATGTTGGTCTTATTTACTGAATAATTTTAGTAACTCCTAAAGAAACTCATATACATATCATACTTATTTAATTTTTAAAGATTGAAGTGCTAAGTTGGTCTCATTTACTAATTATTTCTTCTAAATTGGACTACTATATTTCTAAATCTAAATTTTAGCTCCTAAAGAAACTCATATACATATCATACATATTTAGTTTTTAAAGATTGAAGTGTCACTTGTGGACAAGCGATATCTTAAGTTTGTGGGATTTTGATACGCCTAAAATATATAGTGTTTTAGACACATTTTTATACCTATTTTTAAGATATTGCGCTTTAATGGAAGACATTTTTGTGTTTTTCTTATAGGTATAGATAAAAAGGCGAAAAAAGTTTAAAGGAGTGAAAAAGGATCAAATTTGGAGCAAATAGGTTAAAAATGTGCAAAAGTGTTTTGGCGCCTAAGCGTTAGGTCTGGTGCTTAAGCTTTGGTTAAACGGAGAAGACCGCGCCTAAGTGCCACTGGCAGTTATTGGATGAGTAAATTCAGTTTTTCCAAATTTTGAAGAAGTGTTTGAGGCACCTATTGGCTTAATAGGTGGCTACAACCACCACAAACGAAAATTATTGCGAAAAAATGCATCTCTTAGGGAAATACATCGAATCAAGCCACATTTTGAAGAGATACCAAGGCACCTTTTGGAGAATTATAAAAGAAGGAGGATTGAGACTTTGAAAGGGGTCCTGAAAGTACTGGTAAAGTTTTGAAAGTTCAAAAATTGGGAAGTTAGTTGGAGAGATTCAGGCACCACATATTTATCCTTTGTATTTTTGTTTTATATTGAGAGTGTTGTAAAAGAGAAAAGATTGAAAGGAACTTCAAGAATTTCATGGAGGACTTGAGATAATTTTCTATCTTTTATTTTAGACTGCTTTTAGTTTTAATTGAGACTTGTTTTTTGTTTGACAATGATTTCTACTTTTAAACTAAAGTGTGTTTTTGTTTTCTCCATGGATTCTGAGTAGTTTTCTTTATCTTTCTCCTTAAAATGATAAGTAATTTGGTGTTGGATGGAAGTTGTAGAGAGTATTGAACTTAAATATTGGAAAAAGTTGTGATGATTTAAATCCATGTACTTCATTTACTTCTTGATTTGGCCAATATAGTTGTTAAAAATTGCTTAGAGAACATAAAAAATTCATTTACTTCTTGATTTGGCCAATCCAGATGTTAAAACTGGGCTGGTATTGTCTCAGTCAACAATTAGAAAGAATCACATGAGGTTGTATGAATGAGAATGCAGTTTATATGATTGAGTGCAAATAAATAGAGAAATATTCATATGATATGAGATGTTAGCCCCCAGGTGAAGGGAAACGAGGGAACTCTAGAGTGTTATCTTCCCTACCAAGCCGGTCTTCAGAACTATTCAAACTTTCAATTAGCCAATATTTTTTATAGCATCTCTAGTAAGGGTAAAGAATATTATTGCTCCTATTTGACACAACAAAATATGCATAATTCCATAACAGAATTCCTATACTTATTACTGATTCATGATAAGGAGAATGATATTTTCATATTCAGTGCTTTTATTCTACAAAATCTCAAGTTATCTTTTTAAGTTTCTTCTATTTTTGTCAAAATATTAAAATTACCAAAAAATTTAAACTTTCTTTACTGTGAAAACATCTTTAGTTTAAATAAATTTCTTTCTAAAAATAGAAAGTTTTCCAAAAAGTGGACATTGCATATCTTCCCTGTTGGTTTGATATTCAGGTCTTAATCAAAAAGTTCTATATTACTTGATAACGATACGTATACATGTGTAGTATCCCAATGTATATAAATTAAAAGTTAAATTCTTATTTTTCTTCACGATCAAGTTTTTGGTTTTATTGCAAAATAAGAAAATATAAGTGAAAAATAGAATATAAATTATTGTTATACTGTTGCATTTAAGCAGTTTCGGGATCAACTATCAAAATTGACATGGAAGAAAGTTCTGATGAAGACAGTTCTGAAGATGAAATAATGATGACAAAATAGAAGAAACCTCAGTACAAGATATTCTTAGAAGATACGGAGCAAAGCAAATATGAGACAATGTTTGATCGAATAAACCACTATGTGAACATCATGACCCTTACTCTGATTCTCCCTCAAAAGGATGAGAGTTTAGAGGTCAAGGAGGTCCGTAGCATTGGTTCAAAGCCGATCAATTTTTATCGTGCTTCTACTTTTACTTATTTTGAAAATCATGTAAATTTGGATGAGGATCCTAAAGAATTAATGAAATTACCTTTTGGTTACTTTTTTCCTTGTGTACAAAAGTTAATTCAACAGGGACATTTACCAAAATAAATGCCAAAAGATAAGCTAGAACTTTTTGAAAAATTATGAGATGTTAAAAGTCAAACACCCAACTCGAAAGAGGGTCTCAGATTTGGTACAGTCAGAACAGTCGATGATTCAAAATTTTGTATGATTATTACTAGCAAATCAGAAGAGGTCTGCCTTGATATAGAGGATGACTCTACCGATCAGCTAATAGAAGATGGAACAAGGATGGCTTTACCTACGAACTACCAGATGAACAAGTATTAAAGATGGACTTCTCCAGTGTGCAACGCTGGGAGATGTACTTTGACGGAGCTACGTTAGCCAGAAAAGACAAAGGATCAGGCATGGTTACACCAGGCAAAGCAGGGATTGGTTTGATCTTTATCACACCAGACAAAGTCATCTACCAACAATGAAGTAGAATATAAAGCCTTAATTACCGGATTAGAATTGGCAATCTCGATGGATATAATAGATATTGTCGTCTATGGTGACTCACAACTCATCATTTAATAAGTTGTTGGATAATACATGATTTTGAAACAAATATTATCGGAATATCATCAGTACACGATGAAGCTGCTGAAGAAAATTTTCTACCAAATTCCTAGAGGAGATAATGCCCATGTTGATGCTCCACCAAAATTTACTAAGGAGCTGGCATGTCCCCCGGAGGATTCTGTTGATATTACAGTGCAAGGAAGACATGTTTTGTCTCAAATTATCCTCGATAATCTACACAAGCTCGGAAGAGAAAAAGAAATGATGATTGCTGTTCCTGATAACAATGAAGATTGGCGTAAGCCATTAATAGAATATTTAAATATTGAAAAATTGTCGGAGGACAAGTCAGCAGCACACCACATCACAAAAAGGTCCATGTCATATGCTCTAATAGGTGATGTCCTCTATAGAAGATCATTTGATCAGTTGTGGGTACGATGTCTAAGCAGAACAGAGGCATAAATTATCAAAGAAGTTCACACAGGATTGTGTGGGGCTCACCAGTTAGGGCCAAAAATGAAAATGAAGATCAAGTGTCTCAGATATTATTGTCCAGCAATGATGTTTGATTGCAAGGATAGAGCTAGAAAGTGTCACGAGTGTCAAGTACATGTGGTGGTCTTGCGCCAACCTCCAACAGTGCTACACTCAATTGTTACTTCATGGCCATTCAAGTGTTGGGGCACAGACATAATAGGTCCGATAGACTCCATCCTAAAAAATACACAGATTCATACTTGCTGCTACAGATCACTTTTCTAAATGGGCAAAGGTAGTGTCGTTATGAGAGGTTGCAACACAGCACACCCTTGAGTTCTGCAAAAGCCAAGTTGTCTATCATTTTGGGCTTCCACGCAGAATAATCTCGGACAATGGGACAACCTTCAAGAGCACAAAAATCAATAATTTTATCAAACGACATGGGATAGACTGGACATACTCTAGAATTTACTATTCTAGGGAAAATGGTCTGACCAAGGCCTTCATCAAGATATTGGTACAGATTTTAAAGAAAACATTGGATGAAAATAAAGGAGATTGGCATCATAAATTGTTAGAACCTTTGTGGGCCTACCAGATGATGTTTAAGACTCCCAATCAATGTAAACCCTACATGCTCGTTTACGAGTCCAAGGCTGTAATACCTTTAGAAGTTCAGACGCCGTCTCTTAGAGTCGCTGTCGCCAATCTATTGACAACAAAGGAAAGTGTATAACTTAGACATTAAGAATTGCCAAGTCTTAAAGGAAAAAGACTAGAATCTCAACAGCATTTGGAGCTTTATCAAGCGAAGATGATACAGGCTCATGATAAATTGGTCCGCCCAAAGACATTCAGAGTTGGTGATCTCATACACATGCTCAAAAGGCCTATTCTTGCACGCCACAAAATAGGTGAAAAATTTGAGCCAACTTGGGAGGGACCATTTGTCATGGAAAAGGTCTACATAGGAGAATTCTACCAGTTAGTTGATTTTCAGGGCGAAAGACCCATGTTGTCAATCAATGGACGATACCTAAAGATATACTATGCAACTTGACATTGCTAGGCATGAAATTTTAAAAATTTGATCATTCTGGGGTTATTTATTTGGCCAAACGTCTGTGACTAGGTCCAAAAAAAATTAGTAATAAAATTAACCTCAATAAAAATGAAAGTTTTTTGAAATTACATATTTCAACTTTCTTTTTTCTACCTTTTAAATTTGATATTCTACTAAATTAATTTAAGTACATACATAAATGAACAATTTTCTGATCAACATAAACTAAAATTTTCTTTAAGAAACACTTTATTTTATTTTTTTTCCTGCCAAATTTCAGCTCACTGATGTTTTCCCTATCGACTGCAGAGCAAATATGTCAGGCCAGAGGCTGATCTTTGCTTTCAAAGATGGTTGGAACCTCGCACTTAACAAGGAAAGGGTGCCCCAGGGTGGCATCATAAACTTCGACATGGACTTCAGTCAAGTCAACATGGACTATGAGGTTCATATAATTGATGTGGTCAGCCGTCATGAAAAAGAAGGTCTACCATAGCTACTAAGGGTAAGCACCATAGATAATTCCTCACTAAAGGGAAAAATGTGATAGTACAGAAAGACTCGATGGAGGGGACTAGTCACCTGTCGTCCATGATAGCTACCAACTAGGGGCCTTGTTGTTGTCAATGATGAAAGACCACCAGATTCACTACAGTGGAGAACTCAACGCAAAAACACCAAACGCAAAAAAATAGGGCTTTCTTAAGTGAAGAAATAAGACGGAAGGAGGAAGAAAACTTGCTTACCCCTATCCCTGAGGGGAATGTCTACGAGCCAGACATGAGAGAGACCTCTTCTAGCCTACCTGCTATAGATGATGAGTTTGAGTTTGCTACAGATCCAAAACTACCATGAGTTTTAGATGTTCTTTGTACGGGTTTTCCGACATGCAACACCGAGATACCTACACGTATACCAGCGACAAGGGCATTTGTGGAGTGGCCAGACTGTAACGTCCTCCACCTGGAGCGCTACAGTACTTTGGAGGAGTATGCATCCACTGATGATGGATTCAGACCCCTAATCATCCGATGGGGGAGCCGTATATCTCGTTTGATATAGAGCCATATATCCCGTTAGACACAGAGTCATATGTTCCATTGCAAATAGAGAAAACATTAGCTTAAATTCCTAGCGATGTTGAAATGAGGGAGTATCTTCGACAGTTGCCAATCATCTCCAAAGTAAAATACTACAAGATGAGTAAAGTAAACAAAAGGGAATTTGAATTCTATGAAGAAGTTCAAGAAAGATTCATCAATATACTAGAAGGCTTGGAGATGTACACCAGGGTCTTCTCCGAAAGAAACAAAAGAAGTATTCTCGACTGCATTTTTGATCTACGACATAGAGGTCGAGCGCGCCTCCTGATAGAAAGAACTTATTCTGAGCCATAGAAATGGATTCTTGGAAAGGGCAAGATCACTATCCAATGTGGCTGTTGTAACAATTTCACCCAAGACAAACAAGGAAATCCCCTGGGGATTTTGAGATACGATGAAGTGGACCCACTACCTCACATGATAAAATGGATGATCAAGAGAATGGTCTGATGGAGTATACTTTCAGCCGACTGTATTCCCAACAGCTGTATCATCAATATATATGGTGAGGGTGGCTGCATACCCCCGCATATTGACCCATCACAATTTTGTAAGACCTTTCTATACTATCTCTTTCATGAGCAAAAGCAACATTTTATTTGGAAAAGTAATAGATTTCATTGGCCCCAGTGAGTTCAGAGGATCCGTGGAAATTCCACTACCAGTGTGTTCACTACTGGTTCTTAAAGGAAACGAAGCAGACATCACTAAACACTGCATTCCAGGGATACGATGTAGTAGGGTGTCCGTGACTTTCCGAAGGATAAATGATAGCAAAATGCCATAAGGATTTCAACTAGATCTGGAGTTGGAAGAACTACTGTCGTACCATTTATGAGAGGGATGCACCTCTAAACACATGCAAAGGGAACTCTTGTCCTGGAGCAGAGTTTAGCAGGTCAGATCCATCAGGAGCTCACCACACTAGAAATGGACACTCAGTAGACACCCTTTTGTACTGTAATTTGACACAGAAGATATAATAATATATGTATCAAATATGCTTAGCTTATGATATGTACCCAACATGAGACATTTTCAGATGTACTTTGATGCATTCAACATATTGTACCATTTAAGGCTCTGGCCTGCACTCAATCTATAACACTTGTTGAAGCAGATTAATGAAATCATTTTCAGAAATTTTGCCTGTTTACTCAATTGCCCTTTTGTGCGATGGATAAAACCCACGGAGCCATACGTTGGTTCCAAACTACAATGAACAAAGAATATAATGAAAACTTAATAATAAAGTTCAAATAAAACACTTTTTTAAAACATAAAACAACCAACAAAACTTAAATTTTGGAACACATTTTGAAAATTAAACGTGATAAAAACAACAAGAAAAGAAAAATAAATCTGTTGAGTTGATTCTCTCGATTTTGGGGTCTCTTACTTTTTGCTCGCGCAGCACGACCGTCCTTGTTTGCACCAAATCTCACAAAATTTCACATATTTTCCATACCAATGTCAGCATTATCACATGATACATATATATGGGTTCAACACCAAAAACTCTTTGTAAATTTCAATTCTCATTCTGAAATCAGTCCCTAACTTCTGATTCCCTCTCTTTGAGGTCGGTTCCTAACTTCCGACACTCTTTTTGTGATTGATATCTAAATTTCAATTATCATTTTGGAATTAGTCCTTAACTTCTGATTCCCTCTTTTCGAGGTCGGTCCCTAACTTTTGATCCTCTTTTTTTTAAATTTGAGACCTAAATTTAAACTCTCATTTCGGAATCAGTCCCTAACTTCTGATTCCCTCTCTTCGAGGTTAGTCCCTAACTTCTGACCCACTTTCTGAGATTGATACCTAAATTTCAATTCTCATTTTGAAATCAATCGCTAGCTTCTGATTCCCTCTTTTTGAGGTCAGTCCCTAACTTCCAACCCTCTTTTTGAGATTGATACCTAAATTTCAATTCACATTTTGGAATCATTCCCTAACTTCTGATTCCCTCTTTTCATAGTCGGTCCCTAACTTTTGATCCTCTTTTTGAGATTTGATACCTAAAATTCAATTCTTATTTTGGAATCACTCCCAAACTTCTGATTCCCTCATTTCAAGGTCGGTCCCTAACTTTTGATCCTCTTTTTTTAAGATTTTATACCTAAATTTTAATTCTCATTTTGGAATCAATCCCTAGCTTTTGATTCCCCTTATTCCGAGGTCGGTCCCTAACCTCTGATCCTCTTTTTGAGCTATGATTCCTAAATTTCAATTCTCAATTGGAATCAGTCCCTAACTTTTGATTCCCTCTCTTTGAGGTTGGTCCCAAACTTCCTACTCTCTTTTTAAGATTAACACTTAAATTTTTAATCTCATCTCGGGTCAGCACCTACATACTGATTCCCATCCTCTATAAACAACTGAAACTTGATAATTTGAAACCCACTCTCCAATCCCCAATGAGAGTCTCTATCTCCTGATTTTGATCAAATATTTAATTACTAATTCCCAAGCGGAAAAAAATTGCACTCAATTATACAGTCCTTTTTAGGCCTGTCGGCACTATTTTTGGTGTGGGTTTGCCCGTAAGAAGCTGTCGGTCATCGGAATTGAAATCCCGTCGCCCGCTTCGGAAGGACGTTTAAAAAAAATTTAGTTTTGAAAAAGATGAAGTCAAACTGACCCCATAATTTTCATAGTTTAAATGAAAGAGCGCTTTACCTCAAATCCTGTATCTATCCCAAAGGATGAACACAAGAATTGAGGGTGAGGCTCGATCAAATAAACTAGAGAAAGTTATGACATCCGTTTGGTCTGCGAAA
>JXCR01140192.1:34990-58315 GCA_002079205.1 Phalaenopsis hybrid cultivar | reverse complement strand
CCGGCGACCGACAGCTTCTTACGGGCGACCCCCAAACATTAAAACTCTTTCCCCCTTTTAAGTGCCGACAATCTCCACCTTCAGTCTTCCTCGACGGGTGACTCATCTCCACATTTAACCTAATTTCTAGCGAGGATCTACATCAAACTGCTCTCTATGAGGCTAACTCACTAATATTCAACGCCATTGGGATCAAAGAAGGTTTTACAAGAATGTGAATGATAGAAATTACAAAACATGAGATGGCCTCTGAAATGAGTAGTTTAACCTTAGAGGTCACGTCTAATTACGGAGCAGTCGTGACCAACTACTTCANACTGAGAGAGAGGGAGAAAAAAAAAGAGTGATGCAGTGGTTGCTCCCATTGGGGCAAAGTGAGGGTGTTCTTTTGGATCGAACCTATTTTATATACTGGAAGTAGTCGTTACAAGAGAAGGGGAGAGCGGTGACTAAATGGCTAAAAAACCCAAAAAACATGAGTCCCCTGACATGAAAATGCTCTTCTATTTATAGATGATAAAAAGATAAAAAGTATAAAAATTACATATTGCCCCTGGGAGTTACAGGTTATTATTATCTTTATTTACACATTTTTATGTTTTTGACACCTTTCAAATGTTTAGCATCTTTTCGTATATCTGACACATTTTATTATATCTTGTACATTATCATATGTCTGGTGTTTTTTTGTATATCGGGCACATTTTCATATGTCTGACACATTTTCATTATTGGGTCATCTAGCGAGCTGGTCAGTCGGTTGGTTGGGTCAGTCAGTCAAATGAGGTGAACAACCATTCTCTGCTACCATCAGCTTTCATCTTGATCAGCGCGGGCATTTTTCAGACATATATAAATAGCCCCAAGCCTCTCACTTCTTAGAAGTAAAGTTGTGATAATAATGAGAGTCTTTAAATGCCAAAAATGCAATCAATGTAATGTAATAATTATACTCTCTTGATTTCAGCATTCTTAGTGCCTTATTTTCTTCAACCCTGAAGTGCTCTCCTATGACCTTTTTGAGTTGATTTTTTATTTGCATTTCCAGTATACTAAATGATCATCAGCTAGTTGTGGTGACCTTCAGTCAGTCTTATTTGCTTATATTTTTTGTTCTTTTTAATAAAACTTGGATTCGTCGGCTTGTCTATTTATATGTCATCGTATGATTCCATTTTTCAAATAATTTTTTTTTCTCGAACCATAGCAATGATTTAAAAATGAGAGAAATCGAAAAAAATGATATACGATAGAAAATAAACAAACAAATTTAATAAAAAAGATGAAAGACTTATATACAGTGATGCCCTTGTGGTAGGTCTAGAGTATACTTCCAAACAAAACCAGATCAAAATATCTTAAAACACAGTGTCCACAAATAGAATCTCTACGTAAGTCATCCATATCTAGAGAATAAAAAAATATATTTTATGTTCAAGAGTACTCTCAAATGAATGTATCCCATTGGTTAATTACATCTTGGGGTAGACATAATAATATTCTCGATAGAAGGGGTTTTGCCTACATTATTATGCTAACTCATGGATAGATCACTAAAAGAATAATTATTTAACCAAGAACAACTCACTACCTCAGAAGCCTATATTGAGTCATATGCGAGAGGGTGAATCACTCATATCCACAAATGGACGACGACACACTTATGAGAGAGGATTAGGAAATAATCAAGTCGTCTTGACATGAACGTCCTTATTCTTCAAGACCTAATTGGACCATAGAGCAAAGGGAGAATCATTGTTTCCCAAACAAGCGGTGGCCTATCGACAATAGGGGTTGATAAGATGACATTTTTTGTTTTGTTTTAATGTGTCTCTATGGTTCTTGGGTTCCTCCTTCAATGACCATGGGGGAGATGACATGACTTGAGACAACTTCCTATAGTATTTATAAAGGCATGTGAGTGATTTTGGATGATTAGTGGTGTCCTTCCCATTTTTGGAAGCTTTGACCATGGAGGCTCCAATGGTGGAGGAGAGAGAATAGTCATGGCATGAGGGCATTGGAGGGAGTGGAGGTGTGGTTGTTGAGCTCAACAATGGTCTACCTTGGCCAAAGCATGAAAGGATTTGAGTATGGTGGACTTGGATGCAAGTGTAAAGGGAAGGGGTATGTGTGATCTCCTTTGTCCTTTTTTATTTTGCTTTTATTTGAAATTATTTTAATTTATGTCACGTTTCACTCATTGTCCTGATGTGTTGAATTGGTTCATGGGTGTTCATGGATGACTCAAGAAGGATAAGTAATGGGCTTAGGTCATGGGCTTAAGGTTAGGGCTAAGCCCCTTTCATGATGATTTGGATTGTAGCATTTGGGCTAACCTACATGCCTGTGCTAATCCAATAACTTAAATCCTAACAGGTTTTTATAAATGAACTAATTAAATAATTAGGTAATTTAGAAGGGTTGACCACATAATGTCAATGTTGACCCCATAGGTGGTTTAGTGTGTTAACCTCGTTGGGTGGGGTTTAATTAGTTTAGATTTAGCCCAAAGCCTATGTCTAATTAAATTTAATAATTCCCTTAGTTAATTAATTAATTAAATGAATTAAGGGGATTGACCTTATGATACCATTTGGGTTCATCACATGGTGTGGCATCATAACCAAGTTGAGTGAAGTCAAATGGATAAGGAGGTAGTCAATTGGTCAAGATTTGACCAAAATTAGGGTTGACCCATTAGATTTTACTATCCCATTGTGCCACCAAATTTTGGGGTCAAAAGAGTGTATGAGGGTTTACATCTGATTTTTAGGGTTTGGTACGGTTAGGGAGGCCTCTCGAGAGGGTACGAATCAATTTTTATAGATCTCTCTCCCATTGTGATTTTGGTGGCCAAAGTGGTTCATAGGGTCTACAGGCAAGTCCCTATACTTTCAATTTTGGTAAAAGAGAAATTAGGGAATCATAACTTCCTATGGCGTCCCGTCCGAACTATTGGAGCATCGTATGGGTACAGTTCTCAAGTTCATTATTTGGTTGCTCTCAGGTAGAGAGATATAGGAAAATTAGAGAGAAGAGAAGAGAGAGATTTCTTGTAAGTTGACGTGGTCAACTGTGTAATCCTCAAGCTACTAAAATTCTCTACAGCTCCGTGGATGTAGGTAATTTGTCGAACCATGTTAATATGTGTTTTCTATTTTGTGAATTTCTCATTCCAATTTTTGTTTTATTGTCGTCGTTTTTTCACAACAATTGGTATCAAAGCCTTGGTTCAGATCAGAGGAAAGCAATGACCGAAGAAGAAGTGATAACATCATGGATCAAAAAATTTGATAACACAAATTTTGATTATTGGAGGATGCAGATAGAAGATTATCTCTATAGGAAGAAACTTCATCTTCCATTATTGGACCGGAGAAGATGGATGAAGTGGAATGAAATATGTTGGATCGACAGGTTAAGGGGGTTTTTCGTTTAAACATGTTAAGATTTGTTGCCCACAACGTCATCAACGAAAGGACTAATGTAGATCTCATGACAGTTTTATCAAGTATGTATGAAAAGTCATCGACGAACAACAAAGTGCACTTGATGAAAAAATTATTCAACTTAAAGATAGCGAAAGGTGTGTCTGTAGCTCAGCATTTGAATGATTTCAATACCTTCATAAATCAATTGTCGTGTATGAAAATTGGATTTAATAATGAGATACATGCACTTATATTGTTGGATTTATTGTCAAATAACTGGGAAGCCATGTTGATGACGATTAGTAATTCTGCAGGTAAATCTAAACTAAAATATGGTGATATTCGTGATTTGATTTTGGTTAAAGATGTGATCAGAAAAAATTATGGCGAGACCTTAGGTTCGAGTTTGACATTGAATGTTGATTTCAGAGAAAGGTCATAAGACAGTAACTCAAATAGAGGAACATCAAAATCAAAGCACGAAGGCAAGAGCAATTCAATGCCTAATCAACAAGCAACCAGTTGGAATTGTGATAAAGCTGACCACATAAAATGAAACAACAAAAATCCGAAGAGGATGCAGAATGATAGCACTAATATTGTAACTGAAGAAATACATGATACACTATTGTTGGTAGTTCACAGTTCTGTTGATGAATGTATACTAGATTCAGTGACACCTTTCCATACATCTTCCCACCGGGAATTAATACAAAATTATGTTGCATGTGACTTTGAGAAGGTATATATGACTGATGGAAAAGCTCTAGACGTGGTGTGGATGTGAGACGTTGATATTGCACTATCTAACACTAACAAATAAACTTTGTAAAAGATGAGACACACTCTTGAGTTGAAGAAAAACCTCATTTCTCTTGGGCAGCTCAATGAGGGTGGTCATTCAGTAGTGTTCTCAGATAGCATCTGAAAGGTTACCAAAGGAGCATTAATATTGGCTCGGGGTAAGAAAACTGACATACTATATATGACTACAAGTTTACTCAACATTGTTGTTATTACAACTGCAAAGAGCACAACAGATTTGTGGCATTGCAGATTTGGTCACATGAGTCAAAGGGGCATAAAAAAACTTCATCCAGAGGTAAGCTACTGGAGCTGAAGTCAATTGATCTCAGCATGTGTGAGAGTTGCATTATGGGGAAGCAGACGAAACTCAGTTTCTTGAAAAGTGACAGAGTCCCAAAGGCAGGAAAAATAAATCATGTACACACAGATGTGCGAGGACCTTCTCCAATGACATCTCTTAGAGACTCTCATTACTATGCCAAATTCCTTGATGTCCACAGTAGGAAGCTAAAGTTTGATGATCTCCCAGAGGTTAAAGTGCAGGGTAGTGATGGAAGTGATGAGGAGAGTGAGTTTGGGGCATTTATTCCTACAGTTTTGCAGTCAGCTTCAGAGTTGTCCACTCCTACAACTACAATTCACAAGTCAGTCAAGAATATACATTGTCCTTAGTGTTACTCACCGATCTTGAACTACACTTTGTTGACAGATGGCGGAGAATCATATATGTATGAGGAAACCTTGCAAGATGAAAGTTCAAGCAAGTGGAAGCTAGCTATAAAAGAGTATATGGATTCACTGCTAAAGAATCAGACTCGAGAGCTGACAGAACTTCCACCAGAGAAGAAAGCATTGCGCAACAAATGGGTGTACCTGGTGAAGACTGAACATGATGATNCACTTATGAGAGAGGATTAGGAAATAATCAAGTCGTCTTGACATGAACGTCCTTATTCTTCAAGACCTAATTGGACCATAGAGCAAAGGGAGAATCATTGTTTCCCAAACAAGCGGTGGCCTATCGACAATAGGGGTTGATAAGATGACATTTTTTGTTTTGTTTTAATGTGTCTCTATGGTTCTTGGGTTCCTCCTTCAATGACCATGGGGGAGATGACATGACTTGAGACAACTTCCTATAGTATTTATAAAGGCATGTGAGTGATTTTGGATGATTAGTGGTGTCCTTCCCATTTTTGGAAGCTTTGACCATGGAGGCTCCAATGGTGGAGGAGAGAGAATAGTCATGGCATGAGGGCATTGGAGGGAGTGGAGGTGTGGTTGTTGAGCTCAACAATGGTCTACCTTGGCCAAAGCATGAAAGGATTTGAGTATGGTGGACTTGGATGCAAGTGTAAAGGGAAGGGGTATGTGTGATCTCCTTTGTCCTTTTTTATTTTGCTTTTATTTGAAATTATTTTAATTTATGTCACGTTTCACTCATTGTCCTGATGTGTTGAATTGGTTTAAGGGTGTTCATGGATGACTCAAGAAGGATAAGTAATGGGCTTAGGTCATGGGCTTAAGGTTAGGGCTAAGCCCCTTTCATGATGATTTGGATTGTAGCATTTGGGCTAACCTACATGCCTGTGCTAATCCAATAACTTAAATCCTAACAGGTCTTTATAAATGAACTAATTAAATAATTAGGTAATTTAGAAGGGTTGACCACATAATGTCAATGTTGACCCCATAGGTGGTTTAGTGTGTTAACCTCTTTGGGTGGGGTTTAATTAGTTTAGATTTAGCCCAAAGCCTGTGTCTAATTAAATTTAATAATTCCCTTAGTTAATTAATTAATTAAATGAATTAAGGGGATTGAGCTTATGATACCATTTGGGTTCATCACATGGTGTGGCATCATAACCAAGTTGAGTGAAGTCAAATGGATAAGGAGGTAGTCAATTGGTCAAGATTTGACCAAAATCAGGGTTGACCCATTAGATTTTACTATCCCATTGTGCCACCAAATTTTGGGGTCAAAAGAGTGTATGAGGGTTTACATCTGATTTTTAGGGTTTTGTAAGGTTAGGGAGGCCTCTGGAGAGGGTACGAATCAATTTTTATAGATCTCTCTCCCATTGTGATTTTGGTGGCTAAAGTGGTTCATAGGGTCTACAGGCAAGTCCCTATACTTTCAATTTTGGTAAAAGAGAAATTAGAGAATCATAACTTCCTATGGCGTCCCGTCCGAACTATTGGAGCATCGTATAGGTACAGTTCTCAAGTTTATTATTTGGTTGCTCTCAGGTAGAGAGAGATAGGAAAATTAGAGAGAAGAGAAGAGAGAGATTTCTTGTAAGTTGACGTGGTCAACTGTGTAATCCTCAAGCTACTAAAATTCTCTACAGCTCCGTGGATGTAGGTAATTTGTCGAACCATGTAAATATGTGTTTTATATTTTGTGAATTTCTCATTCCAATGTTTGTTTTATTGTCGTCGTTTTTCCACAACAATTGGTATCAAAGCCTTGGTTCAGATCAGAGGAAAGCAATGACCGAAGAAGAAGTGATGACATCATGGATCAAAAAATTTGATAACACAAATTTTGGTTATTGGAGGATGCAGATAGAAGACTATCTCTATAGGAAGAAACTTCATCTTCCATTATTGGACCGGAGAAGATGGATGAAGTGGAATGAAATATGTTGGATCGGCAGGTTAAGGGGGTTTTTCGTTTAAACATGTTAAGATTTGTTGCCCACAACGTCATCAACGAAAGGACTAATGTAGATCTCATGACAGTTTTATCAAGTATGTATGAAAAGTCATCGACGAACAACAAAGTGCACTTGATGAAAAAATTATTCAACTTAAAGATAGCGAAAGGTGTGTCTGTAGCTCAGCATTTGAATGATTTCAATACCTTCATAAATCAATTGTCGTGTATGAAAATTGGATTTAATAATGAGATACATGCACTTATATTGTTGGATTTATTGTCAAATAACTGGGAAGCCATGTTGATGACGATTAGTAATTCTGCAGGTAAATCTAAACTAAAATATGGTGATATTCGTGATTTGATTTTGGTTAAAGATGTGATCAGAAAAAATTATGGCGAGACCTTAGGTTCGAGTTTGACATTGAATGTTGATTTCAGAGAAAGGTCATAAGACAGTAACTCAAATAGAGGAACATCAAAATCAAAGCACGAAGGCAAGAGCAATTCAATGCCTAATCAACAAGCAACCAGTTGGAATTGTGATAAAGCTGACCACATAAAATGAAACAACAAAAATCCGAAGAGGATGCAGAATGATAGCACTAATATTGTAACTGAAGAAATACATGATACACTATTGTTGGTAGTTCACAGTTCTGTTGATGAATGTATACTAGATTCAGTGACACCTTTCCATACATCTTCCCACCGGGAATTAATACAAAATTATGTTGCATGTGACTTTGAGAAGGTATATATGGCTGATGGAAAAGCTCTAGACGTGGTGTGGATGTGAGACGTTGATATTGCACTATCTAACACTAACAAATAAACTTTGTAAAAGATGAGACACACTCTTGAGTTGAAGAAAAACCTCATTTCTCTTGGGCAGCTCAATGAGGGTGGTCATTCAGTAGTGTTCTCAGATAGCATCTGAAAGGTTACCAAAGGAGCATTAATATTGGCTCGGGGTAAGAAAACTGACATACTATATATGACTACAAGTTTACTCAACATTGTTGTTATTACAACTGCAAAGAGCACAACAGATTTGTGGCATTGCAGATTTGGTCACATGAGTCAAAGGGGCATAAAAAAACTTCATCCAGAGGTAAGCTACTGGAGCTGAAGTCAATTGATCTCAGCATGTGTGAGAGTTGCATTATGGGGAAGCAGACGAAACTCAGTTTCTTGAAAAGTGACAGAGTCCCAAAGGCAGGAAAAATAAATCATGTACACACAGATGTGCGAGGACCTTCTCCAATGACATCTCTTAGAGACTCTCATTACTATGCCAAATTCCTTGATGTCCACAGTAGGAAGCTAAAGTTTGATGATCTCCCAGAGGTTAAAGTGCAGGGTAGTGATGGAAGTGATGAGGAGAGTGAGTTTGGGGCATTTATTCCTACAGTTTTGCAGTCAGCTTCAGAGTTGTCCACTCCTACAACTACAATTCACAAGTCAGTCAAGAATATACATTGTCCTTAGTGTTACTCACCGATCTTGAACTACACTTTGTTGACAGATGGCGGAGAATCATATATGTATGAGGAAACCTTGCAAGATGAAAGTTCAAGCAAGTGGAAGCTAGCTATAAAAGAGTATATGGATTCACTGCTAAAGAATCAGACTCGAGAGCTGACAGAACTTCCACCAGGGAAGAAAGCATTGCGCAACAAATGGGTGTACCTGCTGAAGACTGAACATGATGACAATAAGAGGTATAAGGCTATACTTATTCAAAAAGACTTTCAACAGAGGCAGAATATTGCTAATGTAGTAGAAGTTGTAAGCATAAACATGAGTAACGAAGGAAAGAACTTGGAGGTACAAGACTATATTAACCTTGATATGTTAATTAAGGGTGTTACTTTTAAGAAATTGAAGTTGTGTGCAACTTCAGTTGATCTTCTAGCTTGAAGACAATGAATTTTGAGTTAAGGGGTGGAGGATATCATGTTTAAGGAAAGAGAATGGTGCAGCCAGTGGATGATACAATTAGTGTCTCAAACTCAAAGTGGAAGATTTATTGAGTATGTGAAGACCGATCCACCTGCTTTGTTTAAACACTCTCTTCTCATGGAAATCATCTGATAATTGATTCTAGTTTATCTCTCTTAATTTGTTTCCCAAGCTTCGCCCATACCTCCCCTGTGCGCAGGACCTTCCGAACGAATGAATAAAAAGGGGGTAGTGGGCCTACGATTCCGGTAGAAGAGAAATTGGGCATTCACAACTTCCTCTTGCGTCCCATCCAAACTATCGAAGCATCTCACAACTACTGTTCTCAAGTTTCTTTGTTGGTTGCTCTTGAGTAGATAGAAAAGAGAGAGAGGAAGAGAGAGAGAGAGAGAGAGAGCTTTCTTGTAAGTAAACGTGGTCGACAGTGTAATCCTCAAGCTAATCAAATCCTCTGCAGCTCCATGGACGCAGGTAATTTATTGAACCACGTAAATCTGCGTGTTCCGCTGTGTTTTTTGTTATGTGAATTTCTCGTTCCAATTTTCACTTTTTATTGTCGTTGTTTTTTCACAATAGGGAGTGGGGCTTTTTGGTAATTACAAACTTATTGACAAATAATAAAGTTGGGGGTTTATTTGATCAATGAGGGATGTCGTTCTTCTGACAAGTCTTGGTTGGGTCGATATGTGGTCTGAAAGGTTGTTGCCTATCGATCATTGTGAGTGTTGATTATCGTCCCTACAAAATTTCCTCTTAGCATCTTCTGCATTCAGTTGAACTACTTCCTTCGTTGCCACTCATTTTGAAATGAAAATCAAAGGCTACGCTCTTAAGATGCAAATCTTGCCCCAACTCTTAACATCCTACTGCTGCGCGATTAGGGTTGTCAAAACGACTCTTTGTTCGCGAAAAGCTCGTGTTCGGCTCGCTAAGAAAACAAGCTGAATACAAACACGTTTTTTATGTTCGAAATATAAATAAGTCGAACACGAACAATGATATTTTTTAACGAGTCGAACAAGAATTGAGTCTGGGTTTGCTTGTGTTTTTTAACGAGCTAAACACGAGCTGAGCCTGAGCCTGAGCTCGCTGGCCTACCCTTCAAATGCAGGCAAGGGGCAGCCGGGGCAGTGAAACACCGTCTTTTCATTGACGACACTCGTCGCAGAGAGTAACGATAATTTNCGAAATATAAATAAGTCGAACACGAACAATGATATTTTTTAACGAGTCGAACAAGAATTGAGTCTGGGTTTGATTGTGTTTTTTAACGAGCTAAACACGAGCTGAGCCTGAGCCTGAGCTCGCTGGCCTGCCCTTCAAATGCAGGCAAGGGGCAGCCAGGGCAGTGAAACACCGTCTTTTCATTGACGACACTCGTCGCAGAGAGTAACGATATTTCCGGCACACCGCCAAGCCGCTTAACAGCACATCGACAGCACCAATGGCTAGCACCATATAGCTACTAGTGATTATAAGCTAACTTCACCTCCACTAAATACGCATCCAATTCTTATATATTTACATATCCAGCATTTAAAATTCACTTTTTTACATTTATACCTTCCAACTTTTCTTATTACATTCTAAAATACAACTATTTTAATTTGAAACACTTTTTTTTTCGGGGTAAAAATTTAAGCTTACACGTTAGATCTGTGAATACAAAAGAATTGAGTAGTTTGTATGTAAATCTTCCAAACTTATTATTATGTGAGAGATGGATAGAAGACGGCACATTTTAGCTGCGAAAGGGGGAGCAAATCAACGGGAGGGAGAAGGCGATTGGGTTTCTTTGTGTAACATAGGACATTTTAAAGCTAACTGGAGCGGTACGACGGAGACAAGAAGGCATTTTTTTTCCGGCTGTTTTGAAGAAGAAGATGAAGCGAAAGGAGTTCTGCGATTGAAGAAGACGAAGTGCAGAAGCTGAAAGAATGGATTTTTATTCGGCTTTTAAAGAGAGACGGAGATAGAAACAAGAAGGATCTGTTTTGGTGGAGATATCAATCGAAGCAAGGTAAGGTCTTTTTGCTTCTCTAATGGCTGCTTTGGTTTGCGATGTTTCAGAGTTTCATGACTGTGGTATGTAATTGAAGTATGTGTGGAGATGATGAACTGTATGAGGAGTTATGGAGGGCGTGCGCAGGGCCGCTCCTGGAGATACCTCGCGTTGGGGATAGGGTTTACTATTTCCCTCAAGGACACATGGAACAGGTGATTAGAGAATATTATTTTTATTTTATTTTTTATTTCTAACGAGGTTTTATGTGTTTTTCAATTTGAATGTTTAGTTAGAAGCGTCGACCAATCAGGAGTTGGATCAGAAAATTCCTCTTTTCAGTCTTCCCTCCAAGATTCTTTGTCGTGTTTTAAACATAGAGCTTAGAGTAAATCTTCTTTCTTCAATTCTTTCTGTTTCTGGATTTTCAATGCCTGTAAACATTTTTGAATTGAAATTTCTCTCTTTTTAATCTCGACAGGCAGAGGCTGAAACTGATGAGGTTTATGCACAAATCACTTTATTTCCAGAGGCGGATGTAAGCAAAGTTCCAATTTTTATTCTCTTGGTTTTGATTTTTCTTAAATTTTTCTGTGAAAATTTTGGAATTTTTAACGATGTTTTATCTGAAATTGACAGCAAACCGAGCTTAAAACACCAGACCCATGTCCCCCTGTGTCAAAGAGGCCGACAGTCAACTCATTCTGCAAGATCTTGACTGCCTCCGATACCAGCACTCATGGAGGATTCTCAGTTCTCCGCCGCCATGCTAATGACTGTCTTCCTCAACTGGTTGGTTCTGTTCTCTCTTTCCTCTCCATCTAGGCGCTGTCTGGCAACATATGAGATTTAAGTTATTACGGCAACTGATTTACTAAATCCTATTACCATTTTCAATTCTAATCCGCGAAGTTAAATCCTCAGGTACTTGGGATTTAGTAAATCCGTGATTTACAACCAAAATTCATGGAATCCGAATTTACGCCATTCGGGAATTTATTTTGTCCAAAATGATCCTCCGGCAGGATTCCACTTAAATCCTGCATAAATCTGCTCGTAAATCCGTTGCCAGATAGCCCCGAGTCCACAAGTTAAAACTTTTTTTACATATTTTGATTACCATCCTGACCATGTTTTCTTTTGAATCAGGATATGTCTCAGCCAACCCCAACCCAGGAGCTGTCTGCAAAGGACCTCCATGGTGTTGAATGGCGATTCAAGCACATTTATAGAGGTAATTGAGGCAAAAATCCTGCCTTTATATACAGAAAAATATTTTTTTTCAAAGAAAATGGAAGATTCTGTTGCTTGTTTCTTAAAATTTATAATTACAGGTCAACCCCGCCGGCATTTGCTCACCACTGGATGGAGTACCTTTGTCTCCTGTAAGAGATTGGTGGCTGGCGACGCTTTTGTTTTCCTTAGGTGATAATTTTTATGTTTATTTATAGAAAGAATTATTGAATTTACTCTATGGATCTTGTTGGATGAACTCTGAATTTGAAAATTAATACTTTTTGTAGAGGAAAAAATGGAGAATTGAGAGTTGGTGNTGTTTATTTATAGAAAGAATTATTGAATTTACTCTATGGATCTTGTTGGATGAACTCTGAATTTGAAAATTAGTACTTTTTGTAGAGGAAAAAATGGAGAATTGAGAGTTGGTGTTAAGCACCTCGCGCGACAAAAGAGCTCGGTTCCGTCGTCTGTGATCTCGAGTCATAGCATGCATATTGGTGTTCTTGCTACAGCTTCTCATGCTTTGAAAGTCCAAACTTTCTTCACTGTCTTGTATAAGCCAAGGTTGAATGATTTCATTCTTGATGTTTCTTGAGCAAAGCATTGATTTTTGTTTTTGTTTTTTTTTTCACTTTTTTGTTAATTATAACAGTTTTTTTTAATTGTCTTGGTGATTCAGGACAAGCCAATTTATTATCAGTGCAAATAAATATTTTGAAGCTGTCAAAAAAGAATTTGCCCCTTGCATGAGATTCAAGATGACATTTGAGACTGATGATGTTCCTGAGAAAAAGTAAATTGTTTATGCAGCATGATTTTTCTACTTATCTTTCATTTTGTGAAATATATTATCATATTTTCTTTATGAACTATTGATAATAATGTAGATACACTGGAACTATAGTTGGCATGGGAGATCTATCATCTCAGTGGGAAGGTTCCAAGTGGAAACAATTGAAGGTTAACAAAATTGCTTCTTTTTATTAGAATTTTTTTTTTTTTTTGAAGTTTTGTGGATGTCTCTTATATCTTTATGATGGCAGGTTCGCTGGGACGAGCAAACAAACTTTCATCGACCTGATCGAGTTTCTCCATGGGAGATCGAGCTTTGCAGTCCTTCGATGCCTACCATATCAACGAATAAGAGGCCTAGATCCCTGATGGATCACTTAGATTCTCAAACTTTTGGTAGTGTAAAATTCAATGAATTTTTGACAGATTGAAATGTATCTCAACTTAAAATCTTAAACATTTTGCAGAAGCCTCATCCGCTTCTTGGTACTCTGGGATGAGTTTTCAGCATAATGGAATAATTAATGGCGGCTTAAAGCACAATTCTCCCTCGATGAATACCAAGCCTTTGCCTTCTTCAGCAAGTAGTCCTCTGAAACTATTCCAGGAAGTAAGTCAAGAGAATAAAGCTTCTCCTCCCACAAGGCAATCCATCCTTGGCTATGTGGTTAAGGAGCAGGAACTGAATCTTTCTAAAGCTAAGGATGAGTATAATAAACCTGAGATTCGGGGCACCTACCGCCTTTTTGGGATTGATTTAATGAAACCCTCTGGTTTTTCATCTCCTGCTGAGAAGATCAGTGCGAGTGAAACCATAGAGGAAGCTAAAGTTCTGATTTTTCCTGCAACTGAGTCATTAGATCAACATTCTGAACAAAAAACTATGAGAAAAACTGAAGTGGTGTCTCCAAAAGAGATTCAGAGGAAGCAAAACTGTTCCACTCGAAGCAGAATCAAGGTAAAGTTCTGAACTTTTGATGATTTCGCCAAAATTCACAACGAAGTGCATCACATTGCAGACTTTTTGAACTGGATTGTAATTGAAGGTTCGCATGCATGGTGTTGCTGTTGGTAGAGCTGTGGATCTGATGACTCTGGGAGGATATGATGATCTGATTTTGGAGCTGGAGAAGATGTTTGAGATTGAAGGAGAGCTTTCTCAGAGGGACAAATGGGAAGTAGTGTTCACTGATGATGAGGACGATATAATGCTGGTTGGCGATGATCCATGGCTGTAGGTTCCTGTAAAACTCATAACTTTGATTACTTGCAGCTATTTTTTTTAATCTATTTACATACATACCGCCACAATTCCTATGTATTTACATATCTAACGCCTAACTTTTACTTCCTACATCTATAGAACCCAAAATTTTTATATTTAATAAAAAACAAACCACCATTTTAAATTTTACTAAAAATTGAAGTTTAGTGCTATATATGTAAATATATAATGGGATTTCAGTGGTATATATGCAAAATCTTCCCTTTTTCTTAAAATCCTGAGCTGGCTTTTGCAAATTTGCAGGGAATTTTGTGATATGGTGAGAAAGATGTACATCTATCCAAGCGAGGAGGTCAAGAAGTTGAAGCAATAGAAGAGAAAATGTACTGCTTCATTGTAGTTAAAACTGAGAAACTTAAAAGGTGGGATTTTTCCTACTGTTATTGCACGAAGTAGCTGTAAATGAGGGGNCTGAGAAACTTAAAAGGTGGGATTTTTCCTACTGTTATTGCACGAAGTAGCTGTAAATGAGGGGAAAAAAAAATAAAAATAAAAATAAAAATAATAAAAATATTAGATGCATTTCATGCTTCTCTTCATTGTTTTATCTAACTATTTAAATCTAATTTTAATTATTACAAGTGTGCCATCTGATTTATTTATGATTAAAAATCAAAATAATGGTATTTTTCACGTGACATCAAAGATGTGTGTTGTATAGATATAAAAAGCAAAAATTTAGGTGTTAGATATGTAAATACATGAAAATTGGGTGGTATTTACGCACTTTTATTTTTATATAAGACTTGAAAGTTACTGCAGGCATTTCTCCGAAGGAGAGCTTGATATTTTCTTAAGAGTTTTTGTAATGGGTTGGTGGTTGATTTAACAGTTTTTATTAATATTTTAANATATTTTCTTAAGAGTTTTTGTAATGGGTTGGTGGTTGATTTAACAGTTTTTATTAATATTTTAATTTTTTTTATTAAAATAATGTAGTGATTATCCTTAATGACAATAACGACAGTCAATTTATCATTATTTTTGGATTTAATTATATTTAGCTAAGCAATTATTAACCATGTTAATGTTATGTTGCGTCCACTATTTTTTCTTTGGGCATTTTTATGCAGCCCATCCAATTCCTATGTATTTACATATCGAGCAACTAAATTTTACTTTTTTATATTTATACCACCCAAGATTAGGGGCGTAAACGAGCCCAACACGGGCGATCGTGTTCAGNTATATTTAGCTAAGCAATTATTAACCATGTTAATGTTATGTTGCGTCCACTATTTTTTCTTTGGGCATTTTTGTGCAGCCCATCCAATTCCTATGTATTTACATATCGAGCACCTAAATTTTACTTTTTTTATATTTATACTACGTAGGACTAGGGGTGTAAACGAGCCGAACACGATGTTGATCGTGTTCAACTCGTTTATATTTCGAGCTCAAAAAGTGTGTTCGTGTTCAACTCGTTTGCTTAGCGAGCCGAACACGAGCTGTTTACGGACAAAGAGTCGTTTTGACAACCCTAAGGATTTAGGCAAGATTTAAAAATTATTGTTTATATTAAAACATCATTTGAATCTAATTTAATAATTTTTAATCTATTTTCTTAATTAATATTTTTAATTTATCATAAATCTTTGCAGCCTTGTAGTCATTTAATTTTTTTTTAAATATTACATATATATATATATATATATAATTGATTAGTAGTATTTCGAGCCAAAACGAGTCGAACATAAACAAACAACTCATTGTTCTTGTTGTTCGTGTTAGGCTCGTTAACTTAGCGAACGAGCCGAACACGAGATTCTTAACGAGTCGAACATGAGCTGTTGGCAAACAACAAGCCGTTTTGACTTGACAGCCCTACCCAAGACTTTCTTCTCACAAAAAAATCACTATTTTATGTTTTAAACGTGAAATACATGCATAAGTGAGGTGGAATGCATGTAAAATTGAAGTTTAGATGGTAAATATGTAAATACATAAGATTGTATGGTATGCATGTAAATCTTCGTTTTTCTTTTTACTTGTCGCATTTCCCTTCTTTATTGTTGTACTTACTTGCATTTAGTACTAATTTTATATAATCATATATTATAGCATGATTGATGTAATTACAATTTTTTGAAATTTGTCATTGAAGTCTTTATCACATTAGTACTCTTCAAATGCTATTTTTATATCAATCATCAAACTTATTATCAGCAGTTGTTTTTTTTATTTCTCTCTTTTTTTTAGTTTTGATAAATTAGAATTGATGCAACATCCACATTTCAGATTTAAATTCAAGATGATCCAAAGTCCAGATTTCAATAAGTTTATAGTGAAATTGGCCGTATTTACAAGAAGAAACCGATGATGCCAAATTTGATTCAATCCAAGTCCAATCAAGTCTAGATCAACCTAATGAAGTATATTTGTAGGTTTTAGATCTTTAATTGAATGATCAAATGAACTTAAAACTTGATATATCTATAGGCAAATCGAGTGTCTTAACAAGAGGAATCAAACAAGTTCAAGATCACTCAATTGTGAGGTCATTATGACACTCAAATCAACAAAGAAGTCTTATATTAATAGACCAACATAAGTCGTTCGATTAGGTGGTTGGGGGAGTTATTCGCTAAAGGACCAAAATACTACTCCCCCATAAGCGATAAATAAACTTACTTTATTCGCTTAAGTGGGAGGAGAAAAGAAGAAGCTCCAGAGCCTATTTTGGATTGACAAAATGACGATGACTTCCGACATCCGTAGCTGTCAACCATTGTCGACTATCGCCCGATAGCCACCGTCGACCACCACCGACCTCCCCCGCTTACTGCCGTCAACCACCATTGCTTGCTAACGTCGTATCAAAAATATAATTGTAACATATAATGTTGTATTAAAGATTTAACTATAACTTTCAGTGACCACTGTTTATGATTGTCATATTTAGAATACAATAACTATTTCTGAACACCTTAAATTTTCTCTGTGTTGTATATGGATAAGTGTTGTAAATGGTGTGNAAGTCGTTCGATTAGGTGGTTGGGGGAGTTATTCGCTAAAGGACCAAAATACTACTCCCCCATAAGCGATAATTAAACTTACTTTCTTCACTTAAGTGGGAGGAGAAGAGAAAGAGCTCCAGAGCCTATTTTGGATTGACAAAACGACGATGACTTCCGACATCCATAGTTGTCAATCATTGTCGGCTACTGCCCGTTGGCCGCTTTCGATCACCACCGACCTCCCCTACTTACTACTGCCGTCAACCACCATTGCTTGCTAGCATCGTATCTAAATATGATTGTAACATATAATGTTGTATTAAAGATTTGACTATAACTTTCAATGACTGTTGTTTATGATTGCCATATTTAGAATACAACAACTATTTCTGAACACCTTAAATTTTCTGTGTTGTATATGGATAAGTGTTGTAAATGGTGTAAATTATATATAATTAGAATATAATTATATATAAATAGAATATAATTATATATAAATAGAATATACTAGATTACAAGAAATTATAACTTTTATTATATTTAATAGTTTTATTAAAAGCCAATAAAATAAACAATGTCCTAATATTGATCATAATATAATTAGACTATTTTGCGATAAATTTATGAACAATATTAGAAATTAATCAATTTATTCATTTCCCAATATGTACCAAAATTAAGCATGTATAAATAAAATTTTCTTAGGTCTTTTACTTCCATGCCACCTAATTCCTATGTATTTGCACATCTAATAATTAAATTTTGCTTTTTTACATTTATACCACCCAATTCTTTCATATCACATTAAAATACCATCATTTTAACTTTTANATAATTAAATTTTGCTTTTTTACATTTATACCACCCAATTCTTTCATATCACATTAAAATACCATCATTTTACCTTTTAAAAGTGAAATACACCTCTTCCTTCATAAATATGGATGCATGCAAAAGTTGAATTTTATGTGTTAGATATATAAATACATAGGAATTTGAGTGGTGTATGTATAAATGCCCCTTTTATTTTATATCTAATTTGTAGTCAATTTAATAAATAAACTGTGGTTACCAAAGGTGTTTTCTTTTCTTCCATCTTCTGTAACTTAGGGTGCATTTGGGAGGGCGTTTTTGCAGTGGTGGCGTTTTGGCATTTTGAAAACGCCACCTCACGTTTGGAAAACACGTCCCGGATGCGTTTTATAAAACGGAGCTCCCGTATGCGTTTTGTAAAACGGAATTTCCATTTTACTATTAGAAGAGGATCACGGGGTCCTACCTGCGATCTACGTTTCATTATATGGAAAGACTCTCGATGCCCCTCGTCGTTCCTCTGCCATAATTTCACAAGCAGCTCTCACGCACTGCGAGATTCTCCCACCTCCTTTGTATCTCCTTCTTAAAACCCTAATCGAGTCCCTGAAAGTATGTTTGTGAGAATACTATTTATGTTATGTTTCTTTGGATGTCCACAGTTTCATCTTTCTGAGAATGCTAAACGAGTATATGAAGGATTTCTATTAGATTTATCCTCACAGTTTCATCTTCCANAAAACCCTAATCGAGTCCCTGAAAGTATGTTTGTGAGAATACTATTTCTGTTATGTTTCTTTGGATGTCCACAGTTTCATCTTTCTGAGAATGCTAAGCGAGTATCTGAAGGATTTCTATTAGATTTATCCTCACAGTTTCATCTTCCTGATTTTTATTTTACGTCATTCTGCACTTCTTTGCGAATGAATCTGATGTTATTTCTTTGGATGTCCATGGTTTCATCTTCCTTGCTGAAGTAGCAGGATGGTTTGGAAATNATGTTATTTCTTTGGATGTCCATGGTTTCATCTTCCTTGCTGAAGTAGCAGGATGGTTTGGAAATTTTTTTTATCAAGCAGACTATTACCGATGAATCTGATGTTTCTGGCTATGTATCTGATGTTATTTCTGGTTATGGATCTGATGTTTGGTACTTGTATTGTGTATTACCTATGCTTCTTTTCGTTGATACTATTATTTAGAGGTGTTGATGGACTTCCTGCAGCGATATTCTTTGATTATTATGAGGTATGGAAGGAAAATATGGGGTCAAAATTGGAGGCATTGCTTTTAGAAGCTAAACTAGAGTAACTAGTTCAACTTCTCGAATAAAGGCCAAATGCACATTTACAACATGAGGACCTTTAGCTTGGTAGCATGATGGATGATAAATTGATGAGCCAAACCCTGAAATTGTTTTATTGTGTTTGGCTCTGTAATAGCTACCTTATGTTGCACTTGACCTTTCCTGAAGCAAACATGGTNTGTGGCTTCACAAGGAAATTGTTTTGTTTGAGAAGGAAAGCTTCTTAAATGTGAATCAAAGTTATTTTTTATTTATAATTTAATGGATCCTTGAGATGCAGCTGAATAACTTCAAATGCAATATCAATTTTGTGGCCAAATTTATCATGTAAGGCAAGGAAGATTTCTGGGTCTTTCGTTTGGACTATTTTCTGAGCCAGTAATCAGCTTCAAATTTTAGGTCCTATTTGAGATTATTTTATTTTTATTTTTATTTAATTTCTTATTTTTAAAATAATATTTGTTCAGTATTTTTTATGTATTTTTATTTTTTAATTTAAATCAACTTTTCTTAAAGCATTCCCAATAATTTTTAGATGTTTTAAGTATTTTTAAAATCAATTAAATATATTTTTAAATTATTATACATATTTATTTCATGCTAAATGTATAAGCAAAATAAATAAATAAAAAATTAAAAGAATAAAAGGTAAAAAGATAAATATTTAGAATGACTTGGAATGAGACATCCATTTGCGTTTTCAACCACAAGAATTTTTGTAATTATATTAAACTATTAATGGATGACTAGATTACCAGTCTTGATGTTTAGGATATCATTAACAATTATTGCAGACAACTTAGAGCTTTTGTATGAATATATCAATTGCATTGAGACAAATGATGAGGTCGATTGCCAATCAATTTTGGGCATATTTGCAAAAGGTTGATATTTATAATTGGAACGAGACATATTCAACATGACTCGATCAATGTAGAGAGATTTGTACATTTTATATACAAAGTTTTCCAATGATTTTTAGCTTTCATTATTTGATGTGTTCAATCCAAACGTAATTTAATTTTGTGTATTTACATCTGTAATCTCTAAATTTGTGTATTTACATATATTACGTTTTGGCATTATAAACTTATGCATGAAGTAATACTGTGTAGTGTTAAAAATTCGAATGCTATGCATATAAATAAGAAATTTTAGATGATATTTATGTAAATATATAAAAGTTGTGTGATATGTATGCAAAACATCTACGATTTTTTGGTGTGTTGTCTTGTATTGTGTGTCATTGCACTCATTGTCATTGATAAAGAAGGAAGAGATAAATGAGACCGTAGGATCAATGTGAAGACATTGCAACACTAAGGGTCTGTTTGGGCAAGTGTATCGTATTAAAAAGCAGGTGTGAAGTTGTTGAAAAATATTCTGATGCTCAAAAAGTTGCGGTGGTTATTGCAATTTTTTTTTAGAAAAGTCAGACGGGCAACTAAAAAGCTGCAATCGCACCAAGTTATAATGGTGGAAAATGCAGATTTCAACAGCAACTTTTTGAAAAAAATTTCAAAACCAAGTTTACCCAAACATACCAAATTGCGTTGCAATGTCTCACCGTTACCGCACCATCACTCAAAACGGACCCTAAGTTAGTTTGAGGAGTGAAAAAAGTGAGGGGGAAAATGTGGTTATAAAGAAGAAGATGAAGAAGATGATGATGATAATGATAAACATGGTAATGAGTTAACTGGGAGCAGAATGCTTGAAAGTTTTTTCTATTCCTTTTGGTTTTTGGATCTATAATTTATTTTTTATTATAAATATTTAACTATGTTCATTACAAATTGGCAGTTGATTTTATATTATGTTTATGAATATTGGATACAATTCGTATGTTATTCATAGTCTTGGTCGTTATAATATACAAAATGGTACAACATAAAATATTTAATAAGAAAATAATTTGCATATTATTGTTAGGAGCAACTTTTTGAGAAAGCTGTCAAAACGATGTTTATCTAAACAGACAAAACTACGGTACAGTGCCTCACCGCTACCGCACCATCACCCCAACCCTAAGTTGTTTTGAGCAGTGAAGAAAGTGAGGGGGAAGATGTGGTTATAAAGAAGAAGAATAAGATGATGATGATGATGATTAATATACTAGTGAGTTAAGTGGGAGCAGAATGCCTGAGTGTTTTTTTTTTCCTTTGTTTTTTGGATTTTTTTCATTACAATTTACCATATGAATGTTGGAAACAATTCATATTTTATTCATAATCTGATATACTCGTTATAATATACAAAATGTTACATAACATAAAATATTCAATAAAAAATTATTTTTTGCATATTTTTGTATAACGAAAATAATTTATTTTATAGTATATAAAAATGTAAATTAAAATCAAATATAAGCAAATAAAATATATAAATTCACACTAAAGCAATTAAATTAGAATTTAAAGTGGTGTAATAATAGTCTACCTCAAACTAGACAATTTTTGTAAGTGGCACAAAACAAGTACACTCTCACATTTATAAAGATAACATTTAAGAATACAAAATATTTCTTACATTTTTTCTATGCTTCTCAATTTATCATTAATATAGGGCCTGTTTGGGGCAGCTGCAGCTTTTTAAATAATCTGCTTATAAGCTAGGTGCGGCTACTATTATAAATTTTTATTTTTTTTGGAAAAGTCAGACCACTGTCATAATGTTGTCATCACACCTAGACATGTGCAGTGTGAAAACACTATTTTCGGTGTTTTGAAAACGCATAAGCTGTCAAAACGCAGTTTACCCAAACAGACCAGGTGCGTTTTCAAAACGTCATCGCACCAAATAAGCTGCCTAAAACGAACTCATAATCTTCTCAGTTGCATCACCTTTTAACTTGAGATTTATCAACATTCTCTCATCCACTTTCTAGCAAGCCAAAGGCAACATGCTAGTTCAGTTATACAATATCTCATACGACGTCATATTAATATGTGATTGAAAGTTATTATTCTAGATGAACTAAAATAAAAGTATATGATCTTTGAAACTCTCTACAAAATCAATTGCAGAACCTAGAAAGTAAATCCTCAAGCAATTGAATAATCTTTTCATATTGCAATAAAATTTTGATTAAACATTTGGCTTGTTTTCTCGGTTCTTTTTAGAGTATTCGGAGTCAGTAGCTTGTCTATTTATACATCGTTGTATAATTCTCTTATTCGAATAAATCTCCCTCCAAAATCATATCAATGATTCAAAAAGGCGAGGAATCGAAAAAAATGATATACGATAACGAATAGGCAAATAAATAAAAGAAATAAGCAGAAGTCTTATATATGGGTGATCATCGAGTGATGGGTCGAGAATAGAATCAGATCGAAGTATCTTGGAACACAACATCTACGACGATAATCCCTACACAAGCCACCAGTAACCAGAGAACAAAAAAAAAATAATAATGTTTTTGTTATGGGGTTAGGAGTCTCCTAGAGGAGCGCATCTCTCTGGTTAATTACTTCTTGAGTGAGAACCAAANAACGGGATTTCAATTCCGATGACTGACAGCTTCTTACGGGCAAACCCCACACCAAAAATAGTGCCGACAATGGACTTCTTGCACCGATATTCTTTGATTATTATGAGGTATGGAAGGAAAATATGGGGTCAAAATTGGAGGCATTGCTTTTAGAAGCTAAACTAGAGTAACTAGTTCAACTTCTCGAATAAAGGCCAAATGCACATTTACAACATGAGGACCTTTAGCTTGGTAGCATGATGGATGATAAATTGATGAGCCAAACCCTTAAATTGTTTTATTGTGTTTGGCTCTGTAATAGCTACCTTATGTTGCACTTGACCTTTCCTAAAGCAAACATGACNATGTTTTACTTAATAACGTTATCCTTAAAAATTAAGGACCCCCAATACATAACATAGAGTTAGGAAGGNCATTAAGAAATGAGAGAGATCTTAAGGTTTTAAAATGGACGTCTCTCGGTTAAGGCTATCGGGGACGATGAATGGATGCCGTGATCCGCGCGTGTATTGAATGAACGACGGAGATCGAGCCGGATGACCATCTGAAGCGATACAGCGCGACGCGTGG
>JXCR01140192.1:8586-31504 GCA_002079205.1 Phalaenopsis hybrid cultivar | reverse complement strand
TATTCTTAGGTAATCTAAGATGTAATTAACTATAGGGGCTTGCCCTTATAGGAGGCTTTTCCCGAACCCAGCATAATATAAACCCTATTTAATTCCTTATATTAAATAGGGGAATTTGTCGGCCAATATATTGGTTTCGCAGACCAAACAGATGTCATAACTTTCTCTAGTTTATTTGATCGAACCTCACCCTCAATTCTTGTGTTCATCCTTCGGGATAGATACAGGATTTGAGGTAAAGCGCTCTTTCATTTAAACTATGAAAATTATGGGGTCAATTTGACTTCATCTTTTTCAAAACTAAAATTTAAAAAAAAAACATCCTTCCGAAGCGGGCAACGAGATTTCAATTCCGATGACCGACAGCTTCTTACGGGCAAAACCCACACAAAAAATAGTGCCGACAAGCTATTACAACAAAGAATATTCAAGCCAGGTAGAATCAAAATAAATATTGAAATTGAAATAGTAGACAAATAAAACATGAATCAAAATAAAATAATACTTGGTATCTAATGACACATATTGATTGTAAATTATAATAGACATCATTTAATACAAATAAAAATACACATAAACTAAGATAATCATAATTAAATATATATGATATATCATTAATTTACAAATTCTATACCCAAAATTTCATTTAACCATAAAGAGAAGTACTAGAGATGAGTATTGGGCAAATAGCAACAAATAATGGATCTTAAGAATATCAAATGGAAAGCAAATTGTTGAATTTTAATCACTAAAGGAATTTCAGAATATGACAGTGTTTACTGTCATATTTGGCAATTTACAAATGTCTTAAGATGGAAATAATCATAAAATATGAACCAAAATATAACTTTAACTCGAAACAGTGTTGTGGATCTAGTGAAAGAATATCAAACTATGAAACCAAGCACATGAAAAGTTATGATTTTTTAATAAAAAATATAATAAAAATTAAATCAAATGTAGAAGATTCAAAATGTCTCCCAACTTGATTTAATTTCTTCTTCTTTTTTTTTTTTTGCAAAAATTTCATACTGGAAATTCAAATATGTTGTGTCTCCAGTCTTTATGACCAATAGAAAGAGGGAGAAGAAAGGAATGAGAGAAAATTAAAGGAAGAACTTCTTCCTCCTTATATGTTTTGCTTTATTTTGTTCCTTCAATAAAACTACGACTTTGATTTCCTTGATTTGGCAACCCACAGATGATAGGAACTATAACATATCACAAAATTGGTGCATAACACTTTAATGTTAATACATTTTAGTCATTACATTAAATGTAGTAAAAAAATTAAGAAAAGAAATTAACAACTAAATAATCATCAATTCACATATGATTAAATACAAATTTTTATTTATAATAAAAAAAAATTATATAAAAGTTAATATTTTTAATCACATTTTTGATCTTTCTTGATATAGTATTTTTATTAATAAATATATGTTGTATCATGTATGCATGATTAAAAAGGTTCACTCATACTTTGGTAAAATAGTTATGCAAACTTATAATAGTCGCATAATGTGTAATTAAAATAATTTTTAGAAAGAATTAAGCAAATTAAATATCTATATGTATGATTAGATTTTTATATAATAATTAAAATAAATATAGAAGCATCAATTTAAAAACTTGTAGCTATAACTTAAATCCAATCAATGGAAAGAAATAGAAGGGGAGATGAGTTTTTCATGCTAACTCTTAAAGGCCAGAGACCAATGATAACTTGGCAATGGTGAGTAAGCAATGGCGGGTGATGGTGAAGTTTCATGCATGCGGCGTAGTTGGAATTCTTTCATATCGGTTGAATTCTGAATGCACTAAAAGTGATTTTAATTGGGATTCTAAGTATCTAACAAAAACTACTCCACATTTAGATTTCTTTCAACCAAACATCTAAAATGTCAAAACTTGCATTCAATTTACTTAACAAAACTAATATATGCAACAAAATGGCCTCCAAATGTCATGAGTAAATTTACTTCAGCAATGACCATATAGCAGTCTATCATTGTCACTGGTGAGAGGCCACCAAACATTTTTGAAAAGGAATTAAGTTGGGCTAGAGCTGCCTTCGACTTGTGATTGAGAATTATCATAATACATGGTGAGTACACACCTGCTCAAGCCAAATAAAAATTGAAGGGGTTGATGCAGAGATAAATAGTATAAGTTCCCCCGTTACTAGTGACTCCAAGGCTTCAAAGGTTTAATATAATAGAGAAGATTGCATAACGTAATATTTGGTAGACTCAATAAAATCTTTTGAGTGGTAGCACATTTATTTAATTGAGAAGATTAGAAGCAGTTCGATCATACATATCAATCCTTTTATATGTGCACAATATTTTATTTAAAAAAAATTACAGATGAATTCAATCCTTTTGAAGAATCTAGTGNCGCCTTTTAACGAGACCGCCAACTTCCTTCTGTCGCGCCCGAACTCGCCGGCTGGCGCTCCTCGCCGGCAAATGCTCTACCGCCTGTGTCCCCGTCCGTGCCGTAGCTCCTATCCGAGGGTTTTCACGCTAGCATTTGATCTCTCCCCCGCCTCTGTCAATTTTTCGCACGGCCTTCCGCTCTCGCCGGCGACATCCCGCCGGCCTCCCTCGGTTGCTCGCGACTGAAGCCCTCGGCTGTCGGTTTCCTCTCGTGCCGGCCAAGCTTCCTTCGGGCGAAGTCCCCGACGTGAATCTCCTTTACCTCGTCGCCGCGCTTTTGGCCCGAAACCCTTCTTGCCGGCTTTCATTTCGTTTCGGCCGGAAGCCTCGCCGGAGCGCCTCACAGTCGAAGGACACCGATGGCATCATAACGTGAAAAACGTGGGCGTACTCTCTCCTTTCGAGGAGAGCTTCTTCCCCGACTTCGCCGGACAACGAGCATTCTCTNCCCTTCTTGCCGGCTTTCATTTCGTTTCGGCCGGAAGCCTCGCCGGAGCGCCTCACAGTCGAAGGACACCGACGGCATCATAACGTGAAAAACGTGGGCATACTCTCTCCTTTCGAGGAGAGCTTCTTCCCCGACTTCGCCGGACAACGAGCATTCTACGCGGTGGTGAGAATCTCAAAACACTCTGCGTTTTCTTTCCTAGTCGGCCTTAGGTTAGTTTACGCTAGACGTTGTGGGTCCGGTCACTCACACAGGTTGAGTGGGTCGGTCAATGCTAGTATGCACGGTAACACTCCCTTGGATTGACTGTTGATTTTTNACTCTGCGTTTTCTTTCCTAGTCGGCCTTAGGTTAGTTTACGCTAGACGTTGTGGGTCCGGTCACTCACACAAGTTGAGTGGGTCGGTCAATGCTAGTGGTAGCTCTAAGTTAGGAAGCTTTTGTTGGATGCTCCTAATGAGTTCGAGAGTTTTCCCTTGTGAGCCTTAGACCCATAACTAACCAAGCCAAAATCTCAAATTTCCTACGGCTTTGGTGCTTCCAACCTTCCTTGGAGGGTTGGGAGAGTTCGGTCTTAAAAGATGGGAAAAACTTTGTAGCTAGTTTATCCTACAAGATAGTGAAAGTTCGTAGGACGGAAAAACTTTATATTTAGTCCGCCCCACGGNTAACCAAGCCAAAATCTCAAATTTCCTACGGCTTTGGTGCTTCCAACCTTCCTTGGAGGGTTGGGAGAGTTCAGTCTTAAAAGATGGGAAAAACTTTGTAGCTAGTTTATCCTATAAGATAGTGGAAGTTCGTAGGACGGAAAAACTTTATATTTAGTCCGCCCCACGAACGGTGAAGGACTTCCCCTACTAGAAAATCGGAGGGCGAAGTACTCCACATTTTCACGCCAAAGTCGGAGACGGCTATACAACGGATCCAAGAGCTTCAACTCTAGGTACCTACGTGAGATTGTTATGACAAGTTCGACGTGTCGTCGNCCACGAACGGTGAAGGACTTCCCCTACTAGAAAATCGGAGGGCGAAGTACTCCACATTTTCACGCCAAAGTCTGAGACGGCTATACAACGGATCCAAGAGCTTCAACTCTAGGTACCTACGTGAGATTGTTAGGACAAGTTCGACGTGTCGTCAATCATTTTCAGTTGCATTGCATGTGTGCTAGCTTGTGACTTTTTTGCATATAGATCATGTAGCATATCATATGTGTGATTGCGTGAGCACTTCAGGTCGATCGATCACACCGACATGATCTACTGAAGCTTTGGGTTTGATTGGCCGTCCTGGAACGATCACCCGATCCTTTGGGTTCGGTCTACCGTCATACGTCGATGACCTTCTTTGGGTTCGATAGACTACCCCAGCATGATCGGTCGATGCTTTGGGTTTGATCAGCCGTCCCTGGCCGATCAACCGATCCTTTCGGCTCGATCGACCATCACGCGTCGATCACCTGCTTCGGGTTGATCAGCCGTCTGAGGTCGATCACCCGATTCCTTGAATTCCATTGACCGCTACGTGTCGATCACCCACTTCGATTTATAGTGTGCTCATGTTTATTTTACATTGTTNCCCTGGCCGATCAACCGATCCTTTCGGCTCGATCGACCATCACGCGTCGATCACCTGCTTCGAGTTGATCAGCCGTCTGAGGTTGATCACCCGATTCCTTGAATTCCATTGACCGCTACGCGTCGATCACCCACTTCGATTTATAGTGTTCTCATGTTTATTTTACATTGTAAGATATTTTGTTCAGAAATTTTGTTGTGTTCCCTCATGTTGCATGCCATTTGTTTGAGGGAATGCTTATATGGGTTTTGAGAATCATTCACGTTGGATTGCACATGTTAAATGATCAAATGCATCCAAATGAATTACTCGTGTAAATTATGACAAATTTCATGAGTTTATTTTGGTAATTTTAGTCATGAATTTATACAAAATGTTTATAGTTGTATCTTCTTTCCATATGCTTTTTTCACTTAGAATTGCTTTTGCATAAACAATCTCTTCATTCTTACTCATGTTAGAATATTTCCATGAAAACCTAATATTCTAAATCCCCCTATAGGAGAACATAGTGTATTGGGTTGGGTTTTGCTTTGCTAAATTTTCCTTAAATTTAAAATCCGTTTGGGACGGCTGCAGCGGTTTGAAGAAGCAGTTGTGAAACTACTGTAGAAAAAATTATTGTTCAAAAAGTTATGGTGACTATTACAAATATATTTTAATTTCAAAAAGTCTGATCATAAATTTTGTTGGCAACCACCATACTTTAACAGGTTAGGTTAAAAAAAAACTTTCTACCACAGAAATTTTNTGTAAATTATGACAAATTTCATGAGTTTATTTTGGTAATTTTAGTCATGAATTTATACAAAATGTTTATAGTCGTATCTTCTTTCCATATGCTTTTTTCACTTAGAATTGCTTTTGCATAAACCATCTCTTCATTCTTACTCATATTAGAATATTTCCATGAAAACCTAATATTCTAAATCCCCCTATAGGAGAACATAGTGTATTGGGTTTTGCTTTGCTAAATTTTCCTTAAATTTAAAATCCGTTTGGAACGGCTGCAACGGTTTGAAGAAGCAGTTGTGAAACTACTGTAGAAAAAATTATTGTTCAAAAAGTTGTGCTGACTATTACAAATATATTTTAATTTCAAAAAGTCAGATCATAAATTTTGTTGGCAACCACCATACTTTAACAGGTTAGGTTAAAAAAAAATTTTCTACCACAGAAATTTCNCAACGGGATTTCAATTCCAATGACCGACAGCTTCTTACGGGCAAACTCCACACCAAAAATAGTGCCGACAGCCATTTCTACATTAATTTCATGGAATCTTTTCAAATCTCTCCCAAAAGTTCTCTCCAAATCTAACTTGTAAAATTCAAGGTCTGCAGCTCTTGAACTACGCATACTAATCTAAAGACTTAACTAATATGACAAATATCAAAATTTTTTTTATATTTTGGATTTTTTTATAAAATAAACACATAATAATTAAACACACTATATAATAATACTATAAATTTCAAATTTAAGTTTTACAGGTTTAACTAAAGTTCTTACTGTAGCTTCCCCGGCAACGATGCCAGTAATTTGATGTGTCCCTTGTGTGTGCTATTTTTCTACGTGTTTTATGTCAATTTAAATCCCCGGTAAGTGCTAAAAACTTGGCCCGTCGTGAAATTACGCAGTAATTTAGCTTTAAAAATATGACCAAAAACTTGACCCAATTTATATTAAGTAGTTAATGTGCAAAATCAAAATGCTGTAAAATGTATACAATAGTTCATACGCTAGCAGTTCTATGCAAGTGCACGTATCGCTTCAAGTTATATAGGGCTTTCTTTAAAAACCCTAGTATAGATCCCATAGAGAATCGCAGTAAGAAATCCCTAAGGCTAATTCTAGTTTACTACTATCAAGTTTTAGTCTGGAAGATAGAAATTCTTATGATAATAACATAAATCAAAATATTCAAACAATAAAATATTTAAGTAAGAAAGACAAGTTAAAATAGGTTTAATGAATGCTAACAAAAATGTAACTAAAAAAACTAAATTTAGTAAACTAATTTCTAAACTTTAAAGTTAAATTTAGTAAGACTAAATAAATTTTTGTGATGAAGAGTTCAAATTTAAAAAAACATCATTCCTCTTTACGATGAGTACATGGTTAGTGGAGTAATTAAAATCATTTAAAATTATATATAAAATATTATTGTGCCAAATAGGAGCAATCCTAATATTTACCTTCTTCCAAGTGCATAAAAAAATTGACTAATCCAGAGTTTGGTCCCTAATTTTGTGGTTAGGTTGGGAGGATACCGACCGCCACTCCAGAGCTTCCACTACTCCCTCGCCTGATGACTAACAATCTCACATTAGTTTTCAATCAACTGAACCACCAATTCTGCATCAAATAAAGTATATTTATCTACTTATTTGCACTCAACTTCATGGATAAGATCCTCTCTGGAATCATATGTGATTCTCACTATGTTGTGGAATCCTTTCAGAACATACATTTCTTAGCACATTTTAGCATTTCAATTGGCCAAAATAAAAAACAAATGAAGATCAGAGTTTGAATCATCACAGATTATTGAAAATTAAAACCATATAAAACAAATCAATTCTTCACAAAACCAAATCTCATTGTAGGAAGAATGATAAAGAAGACTACTCAGAATTCATGAGAAGGATACAACAAAGCATGGCTTTCATATATAAAAATAAGTTTACAAAATAAAGAAAGAAAAGAACATAATTTATCTCACACTCCTTCCCAAGCAAATCCCTAGTAGTTCCCTTTAAGCACTTTCTCTCTTTATAATCACACTCAATTCTCTCCTAGAAATGTAATTAAGAATAAATCTCTCACCTTCCCTCTCCTCTTACAACCCTAGAAGAAAATCATCTCTTCTTCAAAGCCATCCTCTCACTCTCACGCCACACACACACACACCCTTTTTGCCCTGAACTTCCCTCTCTTTTATTAGAGGTTGCCTCCCTCCAAAAAGAGTTTAAAATTCTCTCCAAAATTCAAAGCTTTGAATTTTAAAAGACATGTCCATTGATTCAAGAGACATATCCCTTCATTAAAGAGTCTTCCAAAGTATCTAGATGCATTGAATCACTCCATGGGACGTTTGAATCACTTGGAGCCTTCAAAATCCGCTCAAATATCGTCCCAAACTGCCTTAATCCATCGTATATCATCTCTGGCTCCTCAGGTGTCAGTTCTCTAGATTTTGGCGCCTCATACTGGCACCTCAGGCGCCACTCTGCAAAAGCTCCACCATTTTGCTCTTTTTGGCTCCGTTTCAGCTCTGTTTTGCCCTGTTTCAATTATGTTTTGTTCCAAACAGATATACCTACAAAACAAGCATGAAAATAACCTTTCTTTAAAGTGTAATTTTATTCAAAAATATGTGAGAAAAGTAAATTAAATTAAGCATAGAAAGACATATCGAAATGTGTCAAGTCAGAATTTTCTTTCTTGCTCGTTTTTACTCTAAATTGCACCATTTTTGCTTCATTTTTTTCAAAAATCTATTTCTTATACCTGAAATAAAAAATATGTAAAATATTTTTTTAAAGTGTAATATCATTAAAAATCATTAAAATTGAGCATAAAATATATATGAAAAAGTAGGTAATTTTTAGGCGTATCAAGCCTCTCCACTCAATTTCCAGAATCTCAAAGGTATTTTGCAAAACTTTAAGAAATCCTCTAATCTCAAAATAAATTCCTCCCACACCAAAAATCTGACCTACTTCTCAAGCAAAACTTTTAATGCTCAAGTTCAAGAAAAAACTTTTATTGCTCAAGTTCTTAGTGACATCCTCGGTTTTGGTATTTCTCAGTCCAGTTTCATCTACCTTAGTCTTCCAGTCATTAATTATAGACCCAAGCAAGTTGCTCTTCAAACTTTGCTGGACAAAATTAGGTTTATTCTTGAGAGGTGGAAAGCTAAAATTTTCTTGCTTACAGGCATGTAGCAACTTATTAACTTTACTATTTGGAATACAATAATGTACTAGGTCAGAGCTCTTTTATGCTCAAGAGTTGTTTCAACTTATTCATGGTTAGTGTTAAAATTTTTCTATGTGACAACATTAATAACAAAAGGTTACACAGTGTTCTAGGAAGAAATATAAAAAATGGTGATTTATGGAGGTCTTGACATTCAACCTACAAATAATCTTTTTTCTTTTGAATTTATGATTAAATTGGTTCACTCTATTCATAAAAGGTAGTTCTCATCCTAGAAAATGGTTATGTGGTCATGTCTCTCTCTAGTACAACTCAAACAAGCAAGGCTCTCATTAAAAAAAATGAAAGTTATAACTGACCACATCAAGCCCTTTTTTCTTTCTCCATTGGTGGTGGTTCTAAGATTTCCTTACTTTGGATCCCACGACTAATGGAAAAATTTATTTGGCATGTTCTCGATGCTGATGCTTGAAGTCTTGTGCATCAATCTCCTCAAGATGGGCTTAATATGTCTACTGACTATATTGGCAAGAGTTACACAGCTCCAAGTTTAGTGATTCCTCTTAACTTGAATATCATGAATATCCCCATGCATGTTGGAGAAGATAAGTCTCTCTGAAAAGGGTTTGATTCTCCCTTTTCTTATATATACATTATACGTGATCACCTTTATAGTACATCTTTTTCTACTAGTTGTTTTCATAATATTTGACATTAAAATATTACGCATTGAGGTACTCAACTTATTCCTAAATGGCTATTCATGACAAATTTAAAATTGATGGTGTTCTCATGCTTAGAAATATTTCATGTACTCCCAAACTCCCCTTATGTTACATTGAGAATTGAAATATTATTCATCTATTATTCTTCTGCAACTATTTATCTAATGTTATCCTCCTACTCAGTCATTCACTTCTATAAATATTAAACCATATTCAAATTATAGCAAATTGTCACAAAATATAAGAAAGAAATAACTATTATTTATTCACCGCATAGTTTGTCACATATGAAAAGAGATAAATATCAGAAGGTTTGGGAATTATTTTAGTTGTTTTCCAATAGTTCTTCATAAAATAAACGTCGCTATGCATCCTAAATTCAATCATTAGAAGAAAGTTTTCATTTGGGATGAAATCACAATTAAAAATTCTTCTAACTTATGGCTTTTTTTAACATTGGACTTCTGGTCGTTTGCACTAGATGGTTGGAGTCTTCTCTTGCAACCTACAAAGCTTTCATCTTCTACTCTTTTGAGGGCTGACATTTTTGTAGGAGCAGTGACGTCTTCTCTTCATAATAGGTACAACAGAGATCATTGGGATTACTATAGGACATTACTAATGAACATTACTGGTTACATATATGACTGATTTTTTGTCTTCTACTGCAATGATATGTCCCTTTGTTTTCTTTGGCATTGTTCTACTCAACGTCCAATTATTTTATATTTCAGGGTTCTCGGCATTTTACGGTTTCTAGTAGTACCCCAATATTCTGTGATGACACCTTTGAAATTATTACACTTTACGAGTAAGCCTTTTCATCCTTGTTAATCCATTTTTCCTATGTTTAGCTGGTCTTTCTTTATTTTTTCATATGTTGGCCAATCAGCATAATGTAATCAATTTATATGAATATAGGGCTAGAAATAAAAACTCTATATATATTTTTTGGGTCGTAGTTTTTGCACTTTAAATTAACCTTCGGAAAAGAGAGCAACTTATCTATGACTCTCAGGCATAAGCGTAAAATTTGAGAAATTAGTATGCAANAACCTAGAAAGTAAATCCTCAAGCAATTGAATAATCTTTTCATATTGCAATAAAATTTTGATTAAACATTTGACTTGTTTTCTCGGTTCTTTTTAGAGTATTCGGAGTCAGTAGCTTGTCTATTTATATATCGTTGTATAATTCTCTTATTCGAATAAATCTCCCTCCAGAATCATATCAATGATTCGAAAAGGAGATGAATCGAAAAAAATGATATACGATAACAAATAGACAAATCAATAAAAGAAATAAGCAGAAGTCTTATATATGGGTGATCATCGAGTGATGGGTCGAGAATAGAATCAGATCGAAGTATCTTGGAACACAACATTCACGATGACAATCCCTACACAAGCCACCAGTAATCAGAGAACAAAAAAATAATAATAACGTTTTTGTTCTGGGGGTTAGGAGTCTCCTAGAGGAGCACATTTCTCTGGTTAATTACTTCTTGAGTGAGAACCAAGAATACTCTCAACAAAAAAAGTTTCGCTTATATTATCATGAACATGAAGAATGGACCATAAAAGGATGGTTATTTTGTATGAGAACACTCTGATCTTTTCAAAGCTCTTATTAAGCCATAGGGCAGAGAATGAGTCTTTCACGTCTGGAATGGGTAGTGAATCATCAACTGACAAAGCGTACAAAATCTCAAAAATCATCTCGACAATGATATCCTTATATGTTAGAGCTCACTGGGTCATCAGAGCTGAGGGTGAATCACCATATCCTAGAAGAATGACAGCTCATTGGTAATCAAATCATCAAAATGATATCAACGAAGTCAAAAGAATCTATAGGGCTCGAAGGAGCTCAACAAGTGGAAGANTATCCTTATATGTTAGAGCTCACTGGGTCATCAGAGCTGAGGGTGAATCACCATATCCTAGAAGAATGACAGTTCATTGGTAATCAAATCATCAAGATGATATCAACGAAGTCAAAAGAATCTATAGGGCTCGAAGGAGCTCAGCAAGTGGAAGGGTAGAGTAATGGTAAAAGGCAGAGGTAGCCGAGTCAAGGTACCATAAACACATTCCAAAGCCACTAGGACCTTAAGTTTAACTGATCGTGAAGGTAATCAACCCAATACGTCCATGGATCTCTGGTCAGCAATCCATGAATTGTGTCATCCACGAGGACATCAGTAGTCCTAAGGTCAAAGGTACGAAACTTTTGGTTTTATTTTGTTTTTGAAAATAATTTAATTTAATATATATATTTTTTATTTTGAAAAGAGTATTTTGATTTTTTTTGAAAAATGGGACCAAACATATCTCATATATTCAATGGTTTGAATAATCCAACAAGATATTATAAATAATACTTCATCTTGAAAGATGATAATATCACTCGATAATAATCTCAATTATTCAAACTAAGAAATTTATGATATTTATTGGTTTGCAAAATTTCAAACAGATCATTCTCCTACCTAATATGAAGATTAGATATAGTTTAGATTATTTGTGTTATTAATTCTCCTATAAGTGCATGCCCCTATAGTTAATTATATCTTAAGCGACCAAAATCACTTAAGAAAACTTCACATTAAGATCGAGGTTTCAACTTCGAGAATTCAAAGTTTAGTTTTCACGATTGGTCATAAGAAAATCGAGTGGGAAAGGCTCAATGCGGAACAATTATTTTGGAAACCAAAGGAGCGAAATGTTGGGGATGTCATAGNGCCCCTATAGTTAATTATATCTTAAGCGACCAAAATCACTTAAGAAAACTTCACATTAAGATCGAGGTTTCATCTTCGAGAATTCAAAGTTTAGTTTTCACGATTGGTCATAGGAAAATCGAGTGGGAAGGGCTCAATGCGGAACAATTATTTTGGAAACCAAAGGAGCGAAATGATGGGGATGTCATAAATTCTGAGGGAACCTCAATGACTTCCCAAATTATCTTACTCTTTGGCTTTATATTTTGAAAATGATTTTATTAGATGTTTATTCATGTAATTTATTTAAATTTAGGACTTATACTTGTACGACATACGATCATGCAAATAACCTAAGAAGAAATGAGGATTTACAAGTACCGAACAACAACCTCGAGATCCTAAAAAGAATTAGAGCTTATATCGCACGACATACAATCATGCAAAGACTTAAAAGATGACGTGAAGATTTACGTCGTGTTAGGCGAACAACTTCGAAGTTCTAAGGGTTTATGTTGTTTAAGTCTNCTAAGAAGAAATGAGGATTTACAAGTACCGAACAACAACCTCGAGATCCTAAAAAGAATTAGAGCTTATATCACACGACATACAATCATGCAAAGGCTTAAAAGATGACGTGAAGATTTACGTCGTGTTAGGCGAACAACTTCGAAGTCCTAAGGGTTTATGTTGTTTAAGTCCNAAATACCCACTTGCTCAGTGAATAGAGGAGATTCATGTGGAATTATTTTCACATTAATTTAATGCATAAATTTTTTTANGTGTGATATGTATGCAAAACATCTACGATTTTTTGGTGTGCTATCTTGTATTGTGTGTCATTGCACTCATTGTCATTGATAAAGAAGGAAGGGGGAAAAGGATATAGTATGATAAATGTGAAGACATTGCAATACNGTGTGATATGTATGCAAAACATCTACGATTTTTTGGTGTGCTATCTTGTATTGTGTGTCATTGCACTCATTGCCATTGATAAAGAAGGAAGGGGGAAAAGGATATAGTATGATAAATGTGAAGGCATTGAGGGTCTATTTGGGACAGTTGTAGCATTTTAAAAAAATAGTTGTGAAGTTGTTGAAAAATATTATGATGCTAAAAAAATTGCGGTGATTATTACAATTTTTTTTTTAAAGTTAGACCGCAATTAGCAAGCTGCCACCGCACCTACTCAGAACTGGTGGAAAATATAGATTTCAACGGTAACTTTTTGGGAAAAAAACTGTCAAAACAAAGTTTACCCAAACAAATTAAATTGCGTTGCAGTGTCTCACCGCCACCGCACCATCACTCAAAACGGACCCTAAGTTAGTTTGAGGAGTGAAAAAAGTGAGGGGGAAGATGTGATTATAAAGAAGAAGAAGAAGATGATGAAGATGATAATGATAAATATAGTAATGAGTTAACTGGGAGCAAAATGCTTGAAAGTTTTATCTTTTCCTTTTGGTTTTTGGATTTATAATTTATTTTTTATTATAAATATTTAATTATGTTCATTACAATTTGGCAATTGATTTTATATTATGTTTATGAATATTGGAAACAATCCGTATTTTATTCATAGTCTTGGTCGTTATAATGTACAAAATGGTACATAACATAAAAAATTTAATAAGAAATTAATTTGCATGTAGCAACTTTTTGAAAAAAATTGTCAAAACAATGTTTACCCAAACAGACAAAACTACGGTACAGTACCTCACCGCTATCGTACCATCACCCCAACCCTAAGTTGTTTTGAGCAGTGAAGAAAGTGAGGGGAAAGATGTGGTTATAAAGAAGAAGAAGAAGAAGAAGATGNTTCCTTTTGGTTTTTGGATTTATAATTTATTTTTTATTATAAATATTTAATTATGTTCATTACAATTTGGCAGTTGATTTTATATTATGTTTATGAATATTGGAAACAATTCGTATTTTATTCATAGTCTTGGTCGTTATAAAGTACAAAATGGTACATAACATTAAAAAACTTAATAAGAAATTAATTTGCATGTTATTGTCAGGAGCAGCTTTTTGAAAAAACTATCAAAACGATGTTTACCCAAACAGACAAAACTACGGTACAGTACCTCACCGCTATCGTACCATCACCCCAACCCTAAGTTATTTTGAGCAGTGAAGAAAGTGAGGGGAAAGATGTGGTTATAAAGAAGAAGAAGAAGAAAATGATGATGATGATAAATATACTAATGAGTTAAGTGGGAGTAGAATGCCGGAGAGTTTTATTTTTTTCCTTTGTTTTTTGGATTTTTTAATTTATTTTTATTATAAATATTTAACGATGTTCATTACAATTTAGTATTTTAATTTATATTATGTTTCTGAATGTTGGAAATAATTCATATTTTATTCATAATCTGATATACTCGTTATAATACGCAAAATGTTACGTAACATAAAAAATTTAATAAAAAATTATTCTGCATATTTTTGTATAACTAAAATAATTTATTTTATAGTATATCAAAAATGTAAATTAAAATTAAATATAAGCAAATAAAATATATAAATTCACACAAAAGCAATTAAATTAGAATTTAAAGTGGTGTAATAATAGTCTACCTCAAACAAGGCAATTTTGTAAGTGACACAATATAACTAAACACTAATTTTCTCTCTACCCCTTCTTGTCTTTGCCCACTCTACAGAATGACTCTTAGGACCCATTTGGGGCAGCTTATTTGGTGCCATGANTGTAATAATAGTCTACCTCAAACAAGGCAATTTTGTAAGTGACACAATATAACTAAACACTAATTTTCTCTCCACCCCCTCTTGTCTTCGCCCACTCTACAGAATGACTCTTAGGACCCATTTGGGGCAGCTTATTTGGTGCCGTGGCGTTTTGAAAACACTCATAGCCTGTTTGGGTAAACTGCGTTTTGGCAGCTTATGCGTTTTCAAAATGCAGAAAACAACGTTTTCACACCGCACCTAGATAGGTGGGTGGGAGCTTATTGACAACGGTCTGCCTTTTCTAAAAAAATAAAAATTTGTAATAGCCACCACACCTAACTTATTAGCAGATTATTTTTAATCAGCTTATCAGCAGATTATTCAATAAGCTACAGCTGCCCCAAACAGNTCTGCCTTTTCTAAAAAAATAAAAATTTGTAATAGCCACCACACCTAACTTATTAGCAGATTATTTTTAATCTACAGCTGCCCCAAACAAACCCTTAGTAAAATGAAATAATTTCTTGATAAATTCTTCGTTATTTTAAAATCTAGAAGTATGAAAATTGCAAAAAAAAATTGCAAGAAATGGCACATCATATTTAAAACATATTTGTAAAAGTAATTTGCAAAATGTACACCAAATAAACCTATGGAAAAGTCCTATTAATTCCTCAGAAGGACAAGTACACTCTCACATTTATAAAGACAACATTTAAGAATACAAAATGTTTCTTACATTTTTTCTATGCTTCTCAATTTATCATTTTATATAATCTTCTCAGTCGCATCACCTTTTAACTCGAGATTTATCAACATTCTCTCATCCACTTTCTAGCCAGCCAAAGGCAACATTCTAGTTCAGTTATACAATATCTCATACGACGTCATATTAATATGTGATTGAAAGTTATTATTCTAGATAAACTAAAATAAAAGTATATGATCTTTGAAACTCTCTACAAAATCAATTGCAGAACCTAGAAAGTAAATCCTCAAGCAATTGAATAATCTTTTCATATTGCAATAAAATTTTGATTAAACATTTGACTTGTTTTCTCGGTTCTTTTTAGAGTATTCGGAGTCAGTAGCTTGTCTATTTATATATCGTTGTATAATTCTCTTATTCGAATAAATCTCCCTCCAGAATCATATCAATGATTCGAAAAGGAGATGAATCGAAAAAAATGATATACGATAACAAATAGACAAATCAATAAAAGAAATAAGCAGAAGTCTTATATATGGGTGATCATCGAGTGATGGGTCGAGAATAGAATCAGATCGAAGTATCTTGGAACACAACATTCACGATGACAATCCCTACACAAGCCACCAGTAATCAGAGAACAAAAAAATAATAATAACGTTTTTGTTCTGGGGGTTAGGAGTCTCCTAGAGGAGCACATTTCTCTGGTTAATTACTTCTTGAGTGAGAACCAAGAATACTCTCAACAAAAAAAGTTTCGCTTATATTATCATGAACATGAAGAATGGACCATAAAAGGATGGTTATTTTGTATGGGAACACTCCGATCTTTTCAAAGCTCTTATTAAGCCATAGGGCAGAGAATGAGTCTTTCACGTCTGGAATGGGTAGTGAATCATCAACTGACAAAGCATACAAAATCTCAAAAATCATCTCGACAATGATATCCTTATATGTTAGAGCTCACTGGGTCATCAGAGCTGAGGGTGAATCACCATATCCTAGAAGAATGACAGCTCATTGGTAATCAAATCATCAAAATGATATCAACGAAGTCAAAAGAATCTATAGGGCTCGAAGGAGCTCAACAAGTGGAAGAGTAGAGTAATGGTAAAAGGCAGAGGTAGCCGAGTCAAGGTACCATAAACACATTCCAAAGCCACTAGGACCTTAAGTTTAACTGATCGTGAAGGTAATCAACCAAATACGTCCATGGATCTCTGGTCAGCAATCCATGAATTGTGTCATCCACGAGGACATCAGTAGTCCTAAGGTCAAAGGTACGAAACTTTTGGTTTTATTTTGTTTTTGAAAATAATTTAATTTAATATATATATTTTTTATTTTGAAAAGAGTATTTTGATTTTTTTTGAAAAATGGGACCAAACATATCTCATATATTCAATGGTTTGAATAATCCAACAAGATATTATAAATAATACTTCATCTTGAAAGATGAGAATATCACACGATAATAATCTCAATTATTCAAACTAAGAAATTTATGATATTTATTGGTTTGCAAAATTTCAAACAGATCATTATCCTACCTAATATGAAGATTATATATAGTTTAGATTATTTGTGTTATTAATTCTTTTATAAGTGCATGCCCCTATAGTTAATTATATCTTAAGCGACCAAAATCACTTAAGAAAACTTCACATTAAGATCGAGGTTTCATCTTCGAGAATTCAAAGTTTAGTTTTCACGATTGGTCATAGGAAAATCGAGTGGGAAGGGCTCAATGCGGAACAATTATTTTGGAAACCAAAGGAGCGAAATGATGGGGATGTCATAAATTCTGAGGGAACCTCAATGACTTCCCAAATTATCTTACTCTTTGGCTTTATATTTTGAAAATGATTTTATTAGATGTTTATTCCTGTAATTTATTTAAATTTAGGACTTATACTTGTACGACATACGATCATGCAAATAACCTAAGAAGAAATGAGGATTTACAAGTACCGAACAACAACCTCGAGATCCTAAAAAGAATTAGAGCTTATATCGCACGACATACAATCATGCAAAGACTTAAAAGATGACGTGAAGATTTACGTCGTGTTAGGCGAACAACTTCGAAGTTCTAAGGGTTTATGTTGTTTAAGTCTATGGAAAGTTTAGTTGATGATCAACCTTCGTTTCATTTTTCGTTATTGATCGTTGCTCAAAAGTTGACCATCGCTCGATCACGTCGCCGCCTAGTGCTGTCAAAAGATAAAGGAAGAGATAAACCATACCTCAAGCGGCCAATCCTATGTTCTTTGTTTTAGTGTTTTGATTTTAGAAAGTACATTCACGTTGATGATTATTTCTATCGTTATTATTATTATTATTTAACTAATGAGTTATTGTTACGAGGTCTTAAGAATATTTAACATTTTGCCAGGTTGCTGTGTTGGTTGTGTGTTATAGGGCTGCAACCTAAGCATATGTGCTACATCCACTACCGTACGACCTCCTTTTCACGCGTCAGAAATGCAGTAAGTAAAAGAAAAATAACATTGTTGTACAACTAAACAGAATATGTATAATCAAGTATAATATATGAGAAAGTAAAACATACTAGCCGCCTCTGATGTCATTTTAGAAGGGTTGAATTTATGTACTAAACTTGTAAGTTTATAGAAGTTAAGCAGACGTTGAGTGTTTTGAAACTTGGATGTGAAGCATATTAAAACATAAGCATGTATATTTACATGGAGTTAGGGGGTAAGTATATGAAAAATTAGAACTGNGACGTTGAGTGTTTTGAAACTTGGATGTGAAGCATATTAAAACATAAGCATGTATATTTACATGGAGTTAGGTGGTAAGTATATGAAAAATTAGAACTGGACACAAGGATTTCTGAGTTAGGGATGGGCTCAGCTTGAAGCCTTTGGTCATAATAAACCATTTTGGGGATTTCCACAGGCAGCCGAAGCATCAATGTGCATAGACACAAGGATTTCTGAGTCAGGGATGGGCTCAGCTTGAAGCCTTTGGTCATAATAAACCATTTTGGGGATTTCCGCAGGCAGCCGAAGTATCAATGTGCATAGACACAAGGATTTCTGAGTCAGGGATGGGCTCAGCTTGAAGCCTTTGGTCATAATAAACCATTTTGGAGATTTCCGCAGGCAGCCGAAGCATCAATGTGCATAGACCAAACCCAAATAAAAGGCTACCAACAATATAATCAAGGGAAGACAACTAGGGGTGTAAACGAGTCGAACACCAGCTCGTGTTCAGCTCATTTATATTTCGAGCTCAAAATGTGAGTTCGTGTTCGGCTTGTTTGCTTAACAAGCCAAACACGAGATATTCACGAGCAAATAGTCATTTTGACAACCCTAAGCACGTAGCCATAAGATGTTAAGGGTTGGGGGCAATATTTAAAAATTAGTATTTATATTAAAACATTATTTGAATCTAATTTAATAATTTTATTCTATTTTTTTAATTAGTACTTTTAATTGATTATAAATCNGGTAAAAGATGCTCTACATTATCTCGCATACAATTTTAGTAAACGATCTCTGGTGAATTGTTGTCGTTGTCGTTGTCCGGACATAGCTTGCATCCGAACTCGGACGTAATATTTTTTGCACCAGAGTAGAAATGAAGGACGAATAAGAGGAAAAAAATATTACATTCGGGCAACTACTACGATCCATCGGAATGAGCGGAAGTAAAATAAAAAAAAAAACGATCTGAGACAGTTATATNCGTTGTCGTTGTCCGGACATAGCTTGCATCCGAACTCGGACGTAATATTTTTTGCACCAGAGTAGAAATGAAAGACGAGTAAGAGGAAAAAAATATTACATTCGGGCAACTACTACCATCGGAATGAGCGGAAGTAAAATAAAAAAAAAAACGATCTGAGACAGTTATATTTTTTTCTAAAAGGAGGCCCAATGGAGGTCTAAACCAATAAAGATTTCAGTTGAAATAATTCTTTTTGAAGTTTATGTGATCAAATGATGCAATTATTTGGAAGTGTTGGTATAAGCATGTTTATGTTATCTTACNATAATAATCTCAATTATTCAAACTAAGAAATTTATGATATTTATTGGTTTGCAAAATTTCAAACAGATCATTATCCTACCTAATATGAAGATTATATATAGTTTAGATTATTTGTGTTATTAATTCTTTNTTTTGTTTGACTCGTTAACTTAGCGAACGAGCCAAACGCAAGCTTCTTAACGAACCGAACACGAGTTGTCCGCGAACAACAAGCCGTTTTAACAGCCCTAAAGACAACTTTGAACCCAAGCAAACATGACTGACTGGTGGACATGTATAAAAAAAAGGTAACACCCACAATCTTCAATTTATCATGCATATAAGTCAATTAAATTTTTAATTAGAGCCAATAACAACTCGATTTGATGAGAAATAACAAATCAAATTTTGACAGNAAAGGTAACACCCACAATCTTCAATTTATCATGCATATAAGTCAATTAAATTTTTAATTAGAGCCAATAACAGCTCGATTTGATGAGAAATAACAAATCAAATTTTGACACNTAGCAACAATAGAAAATATTTTAAGCTTGTTAGAGATTTCATCAAACTAAACTCTTTTACTTTATTTTCTGGTTAAAGCAGTAATGATTGGTCTCTTAGAGACCACAGCAATATAAAGAGTATGAATGCATAAACTTCTTCCCAAGATTTATTGAAATAAGACCGACTCAACTGAGATATATTATATTTTGAAAATTTCTCTTTCAAACTAAGCTAGGTATGCATGTAAATATGAATTTTTGGCTGTAGGATATGTAAATATATAGGTATTGAGTGGTTGAGTATAGAAATGATTCATTGCTGGTTGTCGTTGTCCGCATCGCCCGTTCACTACCACTCGCCCACCGACCGTCACCTGCTCGTCACCATCATTATCTATGCCTGGAGCATATCATAGATCTTTTATGCTTTACACCATGTTGCATTTAGTATCTGGTAATCGGCACGTATGATGTGACACGTATATAAAACAAAATAGGAAATATTGGCTCTCAAATTGATATTAAACACAAATACAAGTTTTAAGATCATTGCCTTTGATAAAGATGATTAATTCACTAAACTAATCATTGAAACCAATGCTAATACCAACTATTCTCCTTTGATTTGAACAAAACATAAGATTAATCATCAATTAACTTAGATTGAAGTCGAGTTGAACATAATTAAGCTAGCAATTAAAAGCTAGGGAGAGCATGTGGGGTCCAGTAGACCAAATCAATCAAATTAAATGAAATGAATTTAGCTATCAACTCAAGGACCTGTTAAAGAGATATTGGGCCAAACTTAGCTACTTAATGTGTTTAACTCAAACTTGGCCCATTAAAGAGATATTGGGTCAAACTTAGCATAAACATTTTAAATTGAATCTAAACCAAATGAAATGAAACTACATAATTGATACATCACCAACAAAATTTCATCCATCACAAATCTCGAGGCAACCTTTTGAATGAGAAATATTTGAACTTCTATTAAGAGTCATCCAGAGCTCTGATTTTAATAAACTTATAGTCAAACTGACNGGGCCAAACTTAGCTACTTAATGTGTTTAACTCAAACTTGGCCCATTAAAGAGATATTGGGTCAAACTTAGCTTAAACATTTTGAATTGAATCTAAGCCAAATGAACTGAAACTACATAATTGATACATCACCAACAAAATTTCATCATCCATCACGAATCTCGAGGCAACCTTTTGAATGAGAAACATTTGAACTTCTATTAAGAGTCATCCAGAGCTCTGATTTTAGTAAACTTATAGTCAAACTGATCGGCTCGATGAGACATACCCAATGATATAAAAATTAGTCCAATCCGAGTTAGATCAAGCCCGGATCAAATCATTAAACCACTCTTAGAGGATTTTTGGAGTTATTTGGAAGATCTTACGGATGTCGAATCTAGCGAGTTCAAAGTCGAATCGAGCATCTCGACAAGACAAATCCAACGAGCCTAAGATTGTTCAATTCTANATCTAGCGAGTTCAAAGTCGAATCGAGCATCTCGACAAGACAAATCCAACGAGCCTAAGATTGTTCAATTCTGACATCGTTAAGACACTCAAATGTCCATCAAATGTCATCTGATCGAGGGAAGCTCTCCGGACCGTCTGATCNCAATTCTAACATCGTTAAGACACTCAAATGTCCATCAAATGTCATCTGATCAAGGGAAGCTCTCCGGACCGTCTGATTAAAATGGTTCATATTCATGCATTAATTGCACCCAAAACACTATAAATGGAGCTTCACCCCTCACATGAAGGAGGAGGCTTTAAAGAGAACTTGAGGCTTTGAGAAGGAGTTCAAGTCCAACATCCTCCCTGTCTTCGTTGATTGTTGTCAACCATCACAGACCGCCAACGACCACTACCGACCTCCGTCGACCACGATCGGCCACCGTCGACCACCGTTGATCACCGCTGACCATTGTCAAGCACTACCTTCCGTCATCGACCACCACCGATCTATTATAAGTCTACGAGAGTCTACGAGAATCACTCCTATAATGGGGAGCAATCTTCACCGAAAACAACGCTTCCTCAGCGCCCCACATCGTACTAAAGGCCCTCTTCAACCAAATCAGAAAGATGATCTCTTCAAGGCCCCATACATAGGCTAATTTACAAGCTCACATGTAAAGCACCCTAGCTGAGAGGCAAAAGATTCAAAAGCAACAACTGAAAAGTTATCAAACATTCTTTTTGAGTATGACTGCAACTATATTTCCAAGAAAACATACGGTCCATTGCAACCTACGCCTCAGTCTTGAGATATGCAAAACATCTCTGACACCTCATTCTGGGATTAATCGATCCAAGGGGGACTCGATTCGACATTTTCCATAACAGGCTACAATTGTCAAACAAATGCTTTGACGTCAACCTAGGATAGGTCAAAAATCCTTGGTAGATTTCCTTCGACCCCTTCCATAATAGGTTGCGGTCCTCAAGCAAAAGCTTAAGCTTCGACCAACAGCCTAGGATAGGTCAACCATTCTAACTGGNCAGGCTACAATTGTCAAACAAATGCTTTGACGTCAACCTAGGATAGGTCAAAAATCCTTGGTAGATTTCCTTTGACCCCTTCCATAATAGTTTGCGGTCCACAAGCAAAAGCTTAAGCTTCGACCAACAGCCTAGGATAGGTCAACCATTCTAAGTGAATTTCATATGACTTTGTTCATTGCGAGTTAATACCGTCAAACATCTTCGATTATACAACTCAGAACTGGTCTTACATTCTTAATGAATTTTTTCTTTCAGCCATACCCCTGGAAGTCGATCCCAGGGGACAAGACTCGATGAGAAACTATAATGCTCCATAAAGTCAAGCCTTAAAAGGCACAAATACATCAAATGCCTCAGAAAGCTACGAGTCTCAATAAGTACTAGTTCAAGCTCCAATAAGACATAGGTTTGAGAGAGCACAACCTAGAAAGACATGATCCATAAAAGGTACGCGATTCTTCGTTTTATTAAATTTGTGTGCTAACTTAAATTACAAATTTTCATACGATTGAGAAACCAAGGCAACCTCAGAAACAAACAACAAAAAAAAGTTTCAAAATTGTCACGAAAAAGATACTCGAGTTGGGGGGGGGGGGTTGCAAATAAC
>JXCR01140190.1:99921-115203 GCA_002079205.1 Phalaenopsis hybrid cultivar | reverse complement strand
AATCTTCATCTCGCAAGAAAGATAGACAAGAGAAGTATTAAATAAATTTAAGATGAATAATAGTAGACCTATAGATACTGAAGTAGAATATTCAATAAAGTTATCAAAATATGATGAAAGAGAAAAGTATTATCCAACACTTTTCAAAAGTTAAGTTTAGAATTTGTGTTGCTTTACATTCAAAATGTCTGTTATTTTTTTATGTAGTTGAATCGTGACATAAAGACTCTAATTATAACTCGTTAAAAATTATTAAAAGAATCTTAAGTTGTATCAACGATACAATTAAGTTGGCTCACATTATTTATTCATCATCTAACATTTTCAACCTCGTATGATACAGCGATAGTGATTGGGCGAAATAAATTTTAAAAAGAATATCATAAAATTTGTGTTCTTCATAAGGAACACTATTTTTACTTGGATATCAATGAAACTGCTTATTACACACTTTCTACTTTTGAAGTTGAGTACATGTCCTCAAACTCATATGTTTGTCATGCAATTTGACATTAAAATTATTAGAAGAGTTAAGTTCCCCTTAAAAAGAATTAACTAAAATTCACATTGTAGCAAACCAACAATGACACCAATTAAGAATCTAACTTTTAATGATAGAAACAAACCTATTGAAACACTTTATGAATACATCTAAGAATTTATCACAAGTAAGCATATTCAAGTGGAGAAATTTATCACGAGGAATGAGATTCAAGTGGAGAACGTAAATTCTAAAGACCAATGTATCGATATTTTCATCAAGCCACTCAAATATAAAGATTTCTTAGAGTGCGGAGTTTTTTTATTATAAAATCAAGTTTAAGGGATGTCAGAATTAAACTTTATAGTAGTCAATAATTGTTTGGGTCTTTGTCTAAAAAAGAATGTATGATTCAGAATAATCCTACAATAGAATTGGAGATATTCTATATACATGCAATTGATAATTTTTATAATAAAAGATAAAAGAGAATTCTATAGAGTCAATTGAAGTCACATAATCATAATGAGTTGGCATAATTCTAATTGGTTTAAGTTTGCTTTAAGTAAAAATGAGAAATTAAAAGTATCATCCTCCATTATATATATATATTTTTTTTCTTGGATTTTATCTTTTCTTAAATATTTTATTATTCCAATACAATGCATTTTCTCAAATTTTACCTAAATTTTGAAATTCAGATTTATAATATTTTGACGTCATAAATCTATACATGGGAAAGGTATATTTTATTTTAAAAAAGAAAAAAATTAATATTAGATAATATTAAAATTTTGAGTACTAACCATGAAAATATAAAAATTTAGGCATTAGATATATAAATATAGAAGAATAGTGTGATATGTATATAAATGCCCTTGCTTTTCTCTTGCCCAACCAAAAAGTATGGAAAATCTGTCCCTCAAAACAGCAGCAAAATCTTAATAAGAAAACGGAGGAAAAAAAAAACTGTGGAAGAGATGAGCATAATTCATTAAAAGCCACCTAAAACTGGGAATTTTTCTGAAACATCAATCGAAGATGTACAGCAAATCATAGAAAAATTAATTACTAAAATAGACAAAAAATTATAAAACGAATCACAGATCTACTTCAAAATCTGAAGTTCAAGTCGGTTTGAAATAAGAGAAAGAAAGGAAGAAAGAATGAACCTTGCGGCAGCCGGTGCAGGTGAAAGGGAGAAAATCGAGTTGGTTGCAGTCGTCGTATTGGCAGTGCTCGCCGAGATCAGGAAAAGCTTCTGTACCTCCGCCCATCTTCTTCTATTTCTTCAATTTCAAGTCCGCTCTTTCTTTTTCTGATCTCTCTTTCTCTCTCTCTTTCGATGGATGAGATCTGATATTTATAGGAAGTCATTTCGCTCTTTCTTTATTCTTACTTACACGGCGGGAAGATGCGCCCAAGGCGTGGGAAAATTTTTGAGACAGAGAGCTGCGTACGAAAGGTGTTATTCAGGGGTTACAGTGGGTTAAATACGGGTTATACCTCTTGTAACCTCTGTGTAACTCTCTTGTAATCTCCATGTAACTTATTTGTACTAATAAAATTACAGAAGCTCGGAACTCATTTGCAGGCTACATGTAGTTTACAAAGATGTTACCAGGGGGTTACAGAAGGGTATAACCCCGATATAACCCCCTCTATACCTCCTGAATAACCCCTGGACGTATGCAGCGCTGCGTACGTCTTATGTACGCAAATATTTTGCAAAGGCATGGGGAAATATTTGCGTAATAAGACGTACGCAGCGTTGCGTACATCATAGGTCATTCAGGGGTACAGTGGGGTTATATCCGGGTTATACCCCCCGTAACATCCGTGTAACTCCCCTGTAACCTCCGTGTAACTTATTTGTTCCTATGAAACTACAGAAGTGCGGAACTCGTTTGTAGGTCACAAATATGTTACAGAGATGTTACAGAGAAGGTATAACCCCGATATAACCCCCATGTACCCCCTGAAAAACCTCTGGACGTACGCAGTGCTGCGTATGTCTTATATACACAAATATTTTCCCAAAGCGTTAGGACTTAATGCGACTCGATTTTTTTTCTTTCAAAACGGCAAGAAATAAATAAATAAATGATGAAGAGCTTCGAATGAGGCTGAATACTTGACCTGATATTCATTCAGATTATATTAAATAATTATATTTTTATATTTTTGTAAAGGACATTTACAATTTTGAACATTACAGAAACATTAATAATATTAATATAAAAATATGTATGAAATATATATATATATATATAGTCGACCTTTCAGCGGGCCCCGCTCTCGTTCTAGTCATTTTTGTTTTGTCTGTAAGGGAGTCACTAACTTGACTATCGTCGTGTAATCATTTCTCTGAGTAAATCCACTTTCGGATGTTATGATCTGGAGGAGAGAGGAATCATAACACAAGGGTATATCATGACGAAGACAAATGAGAAATTTTGTATGGAGCGCTTTCATGAAGTGAACTTTGCGTAGATGACTTTCTGCAACGTACGTTCTATCGATGGTCGAATTGGAACACTTTGAAAATGTGTCCACGAAGAGGAGCTTATGAAAGCAATTAACAACCAAAGATTCAGATTTTGTGTCTGTTATGACAACTCTTTCCTATAAAGGAAGTCTCTATGATTAATTATATCTTAAAAACCGAAACAATTTAAGAAAACTCTCAGTTAAGACTGCAATCTTGTTCTCGAGAGGTTGGGCTTGTCGTGCTCACAGAAGGGTTTTAATATCTTGCTATGTTTCTTTATTAGGATTTATGCTGCATGACGACGAACATGCAGGAGCCTAAAAGTGAGGATTTAACTCATAATTAGACGAGGGAACCTCTGGATGAAGCTCACCGAGAGAGGTGAAACTTCGGGACTCGATCATTTTTGGACTTTGCTTATAATTAATCTAATTTAATTTTGTGGTTGAAGTGGATTTGGGAAGTAGATTTGGACTTGGATTTAGTGGACTTAGACTTTAACCTTGTCATGATGATTTCAAAGTGAAATTGATTTTGATTCTCTTTAATTTTGGGGATTTTGATTTTAATTTTAATGGTAAGGCATGTGTGAGTATGGTATTGGTAATTGTGATGTGTGTGTGTGTAAATGTGCATATGGTAAATGTGAATTGTAGTGGTGGTGATGAGTGTGTGCATATGGAGTGCTTCAAGGAGATGGACTCCTAGGTCACAAGGGTCTCCCGAGGGCATCACCTAACTCTATGGTGAGCTCATTTTGAGTCTCAATGTGCTGGTCCCTAACCAACTCAACCAAGTGTTGAGGATTTAAGACCTCGCCTATGAGATTGCAAAAGAGCTGAGAAGTAGTTGAAATACCTAATTGGGGTGGGTCCCGCCTCAAGTCATCTAGGAAAGTCTATAGGGAAGTCTTATGGCTAGATCCTATACTCTAAAGGTGAAGGTAGATCTCACGAAAATGAGGTCAACTTACTCTCGTGGCGAGAGCGTTGAACCAATGGAAGGTCGACTCTCTTAGCATACATCAGCAAACTAGAGAAGTGTAAAAAAGATTTCATGAGCATAACACTTGGAATATGAGCATCTTGTTCCTCCAAATCTTCTTTTGCATAGTACTTGATGGAACACCTTCTGAAAAAGTGTTTTTGTTTATCTTGTCTCGTTATGAAAAAATACCTTCTTGGACCCTTGGAAAGAATTCTTTCAATTGAGAAATTCAGGAGGTAAAATTGGTAACAACTTTCAGGTTGAATGTCCAACCAAATGAGGGGAGAAAATGCAGACAGATAAACAACCGCTAAGATTAGTGCTAATAAATATCAAATTAGAGTTCATGATTCAAATGTTAAATTAGAGAAAATCGAAGCAAATAAACAAATGGATGTGGAGAATGTGAATGGAAGCGACTTAAGTTTTCATTTTAGTTGGCTTATGTTTTTTTTTTAATTATTTTTATTTTTTAATTGTCAAAACGTTTTAAAAGCTTTTGATCTCAATTTTAATTTCTGCTTTGCTTTCTAACTAATAATATTTTCCAAAACAGTTTATAGGAAAACATGGAAAATGTTTTTCAATTTTCATCCTAGCAGACATTTTTTCATTGCTGCTGATCTTCCTAGAAAGAAGGATAAAAATGTGAAATTTACTTACATACCACACAGTGTCCATGTATTTATATATCTAACATCTAAACTTATGGTTTTTTTTTTTTTACATGTAAGAAATGTTTTCATGTATGTCCTAAATTGTTTAGGTTCATAATGAAGATGGCTGGAGTGGACCTAATTTAGATTTGTATCCTAATTTTGCAGCAACAAAGCTCTGTGTGTGCTTCAATCCAGCTGCAGACTGCTAGAGTCAAAATATTCTTGCATATAATTGTTATGAAGTTATATGTTTCTCTCAACCATCCCCTTTGAGAAAGATGTTCAACCATACAGACAATTCTACATAGGGTGCCTAAGACGTAGGCCTAGAAACTAGACATTCTTTCCAATTAAAATCTTGCTTCTTAATGAGATTGGTAAATGAAAACTTTAGGAGTTTTTCAGAAAACCAATTCTCTTGCTTCACGGAATTGTGTGCAGAATGAAGTTAGTTGCTTGTCATTAATGAAAAAAGGAACGAAGTTTAGAAAAATTGAACGTACAATTTTACATAGAAGAAGCAGGGAAGGGATTTTCCACACAACTTTAAGCCTTTGATCTCCACCATCAGGAAGCGATACACAAATTTGATGAGAGAAGAGAAGGGATTTACCTGGAAGGGGATGAATGCCGGAGACAAGAGCTGGCGGCCGCCTAGGATTAATGCCGAAGAAGCAGGGAGAGGAGCTGAATGCCGAAGAAGCCGCGTGAGAAAGGAAGGAAGCAAGGAGCAGCGGATCACGAGCTATGGCAGAGAGCTGGTTGCCTGAATGCCCAAGAAGCTGCGAGAGAATGGAAGGAAGCAGGGTGCGGCGGATCGCGAGCAGGGCAGGGAGAGGCGGATCGCGATTGTGAAGGGCAGCTGGAGTAATATCGCGGCCTAGATTATGCAAAAATTTTAAGCTGTGTTTTTCAAAACGCTGCTCAAACGTGCAAAACAAATATCACAGCAGTGTTTTGAAAACGCCGCCGCAGTTTTAAGCCGCCCCAAACGGACCCTATATCACAAAATAGTTGTTCTGAAAGACAAGGAATGGTGAGACGAAAACCGTGAGGGAGAGCAAGGGTTTCGGGCGAAACCGTAAGGGAGAGGAAAGGGAAGAGCAAGGGTTTCGGGCATAAGAAAAGGCGGGAAAGCGCGAACAGAGAAATAAAATTTAGGTGCGCAGAATGAGAACTTTAGGCCATTTTCGTCGGATTTCTATCGAATTTGCGATGGACCTATATCGACGCAAACAAAAAAAAAATTTGCACCACTTAATTAGATTCAAATTCGACATTAATTCAGACACAAATATTATTCACCGCTTAACGGCCGCAAATCCGACTATAATATTTGCGTCGGAAAAATTTGATGCAAGTGTCAGAGCCTAACTACAATATCTCTTGTAATAGTAGTCAAGAGATAGCTTGGCGAAGGAGATGGGAGGAGGGGGAAAATGAACCTGCATAATCTTTAAAATATATGTAAAGCTAACTATTTTCAACTGGATACATTGATTCTTAATTACCTGCCAGTTTTTAATACAATTTGCATGAAAAATGAACCTGCAGCTCAACGTCATAGTCTCCTCCGTTAAGATTTCTTCCTTTAAAGACNAACGTTTTAAAAGCTTTTGATCTCAATTTTAATTTCTGCTTTGCTTTCTAACTAATAATATTTTCCAAAACAGTTTATAGGAAAACATGGAAAATGTTTTTCAATTTTCATCCTAGCAGACATTTTTTCATTGCTGCTGATCTTCCTAGAAAGAAGGATAAAAATGTGAAATTTACTTACATACCACACAGTGTCCATGTATTTATATATCTAACATCTAAACTTATGGTTTTTTTTTTTTTACATGTAAGAAATGTTTTCATGTATGTCCTAAATTGTTTAGGTTCATAATGAAGATGGCTGGAGTGGACCTAATTTAGATTTGTATCCTAATTTTGCAGCAACAAAGCTCTGTGTGTGCTTCAATCCAGCTGCAGACTGCTAGACTCAAAATATTCTTGCATATAATTGTTATGAAGTTATATGTTTCTCTCAACCATCCCCTTTGAGAAAGATGTTCAACCATACAGACAATTCTACATAGGGTGCCTAAGACGTAGGCCTAGAAACTAGACATTCTTTCCAATTAAAATCTTGCTTCTTAATGAGATTGGTAAATGAAAACTTTAGGAGTTTTTCAGAAAACCAATTCTCTTGCTTCACGGAATTGTGTGCAGAATGAAGTTAGTTGCTTGTCATTAATGAAAAAAGGAACGAAGTTTAGAAAAATTGAACGTACAATTTTACATAGAAGAAGCAGGGAAGGGATTTTCCACACAACTTTAAGCCTTTGATCTCCACCATCAGGAAGCGATACACAAATTTGATGAGAGAAGAGAAGGGATTTACCTGGAAGGGGATGAATGCCGGAGACAAGAGCTGGCGGCCGCCTAGGATTAATGCCGAAGAAGCAGGGAGAGGAGCTGAATGCCGAAGAAGCCGCGTGAGAAAGGAAGGAAGCAAGGAGCAGCGGATCACGAGCTATGGCAGAGAGCTGGTTGCCTGAATGCCCAAGAAGCTGCGAGAGAATGGAAGGAAGCAGGGTGCGGCGGATCGCGAGCAGGGCAGGGAGAGGCGGATCGCGATTGTGAAGGGCAGCTGGAGTAATATCGCGGCCTAGATTATGCAAAAATTTTAAGCTGTGTTTTTCAAAACGCTGCTCAAACGTGCAAAACAAATATCACAGCAGTGTTTTGAAAACGCCGCCGCAGTTTTAAGCCGCCCCAAACGGACCCTATATCACAAAATAGTTGTTCTGAAAGACAAGGAATGGTGAGACGAAAACCGTGAGGGAGAGCAAGGGTTTCGGGCGAAACCGTAAGGGAGAGGAAAGGGAAGAGCAAGGGTTTCGGGCATAAGAAAAGGCGGGAAAGCGCGAACAGAGAAATAAAATTTAGGTGCGCAGAATGAGAACTTTAGGCCATTTTCGTCGGATTTCTATCGAATTTGCGATGGACCTATATCGACGCAAACAAAAAAAAAATTTGCACCACTTAATTAGATTCAAATTCGACATTAATTCAGACACAAATATTATTCACCGCTTAACGGCCGCAAATCCGACTATAATATTTGCGTCGGAAAAATTTGATGCAAGTGTCAGAGCCTAACTACAATATCTCTTGTAATAGTAGTCAAGAGATAGCTTGGCGAAGGAGATGGGAGGAGGGGGAAAATGAACCTGCATAATCTTTAAAATATATGTAAAGCTAACTATTTTCAACTGGATACATTGATTCTTAATTACCTGTCAGTTTTTAATACAGTTTGCATGAAAAATGAACCTGCAGCTCAACGTCATAGTCTCCTCCGTTAAGATTTCTTCCTTTAAAGACTTACAAAAAAGATTAAATAAATAATATTTTATAATAATTTGAACAGGCATTTTTATACATATTTACATATATGCCACTCAAAAAGACAAATCTTTTGCATCACAAGAAAAAGTTTATGCAAATAATTATGCGTTATACATAATAATTATCAAATGTTTATATAAATCAACTGTATATTAATGCAAATAATTATTTAAATACCGGTTAAGATTTAGATGCAAATACATAATGAATCAAATGTATATAAATCAAAATTTTTAGATAATAATCAGATTTATCTAAATCTGATTTATATATACAAAAGCATTTCATAATTATTTAAATCAAATGTATAATAAATCAAATAAATAATTATATAAATCAAATGTATATATATCCATAATAATTAATTTTATGTATACCGCATAATTATTATGTTTATTTTTTATCTAATGTATGTATCATTGATATTTTAAAGTATGTCATATTATTTAAATCTTAACACCAACCATATAAAGCTTAACACCTAAAATTTCATGTTTACGTACACAATACTCAAATTTTTTTATGTCATACAAATGTAACACTAATGATCAATAAAAAAATAAAATAAATCAGTTTATATAAAAATAAAATATATCATTTCATGTATTGATATATAAAAATATTTTATGCATAATAATTGTGCGGTACATATGTTTTATACATAAAAATATTCTAGATAAAAATATCATAATTGAAATGTAAATGTTCAAAATGTATGAACAAAATAAGCACATAGAATTGTATAATATTGTACAATTAAGCAACAAAATTAATGCTAAATTTCTAATAAAACTAGTTTATAGATTGAAATAACCCACATTTTAGATGAAAAGAAACCCAATTCAGATGTTTCTTAAAACACATTTGAAATATGTAAAACTAGCTATTCATCGGGGATCGCTGGTGCTCTACAATTAACACATTGATTTTTAATCATCAACCAGTTTTTGATGCAATTTTCATGAAAAATATGTCTACAATTCAGCGTCATTATTTCCTCCTCTTCATTGATCTCATCCTGTAATGAAATAAATAAAAAAATAAATAATATTTTATGATAAAAGACATTATAACTAAATTAAAAAAAATAGTTTTAATAATTTAATATGTACCTGACAAATTGTGCAAATAATTTCTTCTTTTGTTATCAGGTATCCTCTATGACTTAGCAGAAAATCAGATAAACAATCTTGCGACAGTGTGCCTTCATCTCTTCTGTTCAGACTGTGTGCATCCTGTGATTATAAAATAAAGATAATTAGGAGCCAAAATTTAATTAAATAATATGACAATCTTAAAAATATCAATCATATATACCACATATTTTTTATGTATTTGCATGTCTAACATAAAAAATTGAAAGATTTACACACATGCCACTCAATTCCTTGGTATTTACATATCTAAGATTTTCAATTAAATTTTTAAATACTGACCTCATCATTTATGAATGAAAAAATGTTTTTCACCTTATATAAGTTAGAATTGTGGTATTCTTGTGTGATATTAAATTTTTTGGTGGTATAATTGTAAAAAATAAACTTTATGTATTAGATATATAAATACATGCGATTTAAGCAGTATGTATCCAAACAACAAACATATCACTATTTCAAACTATTGAAGAGTCATTTACAATATGTCATATAATTCTCATCTACTTATATATGTAAAAATTAAAATTTCATGTTTACAAACAAAATACTCAAATGTTTAATATCATATAAAAATATAACTATTACTTTATATAAAAAGTTATACTAGTTTGTAATACCAATGGGTAATACATACAAATATGAAAATTTTGGTTTTAGATGTTAAATGCAAAAAAAATTGGGTGGTACTTGTGTAAATTTCTCCTTTTTTTAAGGTGAAATGCAACATTTCATGCATAAATTAAAATATTATCACTGTTTAAATGTGAATGTATATAAATTATTTGATATGTTTGTCAATTTTCCTAAAAAATATGAATTACCTGCTGAGGCTGAATTACTGCATCGTTATAATCCAAAGAAGCATCAACGGCTGCAGAAGTCATTCTTGCAAGTCTTGCGCGAATGCGTGGTGGAATTTCATACCCTGAAAAGTTAGTTACTCGTAGAAATCAGTAAAGAGATTCAAAATTAGTGTAAGAATGTATAAATTAAGAGAAGAGAAGAAAATATTTATGTACTGTGAGAACGGCGATAGGAGGAATTCGAAGGGCGCATCGGCCGAGGGGTAGGAGCGGAGAATTGTGGTCGTTGTGTGGAAGTAGAGAAATGAGGCCATTGCGTAAAAGCAGAGGGCATCATCAATGGCTGAGGAACAAACCCCGTCATCATTGAGGTGTAAACATAACCCACGATAGCAGGACTGTGTGTGAGTACCAATGTATCATCTAATCGTTGTTGCACCCAAGCTCCACTCTCCATGAATGTGTTTTATAATGTTGGAGTCGCAACACGACTGAATTAAAAGACTGGAGCTGTTATATTTTATTGTTTAATTATAAAAAAATGTGATACTAAAGATGAAGAGCGAGCACATTTATTGTTGGAACAATCACAACAAATAAAAGGAGTAAGAAATCAAGCTTAAATGCTGCATATCACACAAAAATATTTACTTACATTGGACTCAGTTCCATAATTAATGGCCCAAAAATTAATTACTCAGGCAAGCACATTATATTACAAAAATGATATAACAATTAATCTATATATCCGTAGTGAAAGCAGTAGAATTTTGACATTAGAAGCTCAAATAAAGCTATTCATGCATAAGTTAAGAGATATATATGTAAAAGGAGTAGAATTTTGACATTAGAAGCTCAAATAAAGCTATTCATGCATAAGTTAAGAGATATATATGTAAAAATTGAAGTTTTAAATGTTAGATATGATATGTTGATACATAGAAATGGAGTGGTAAATATGTAATTATTTAAGGCAAAAATTAAAGAATATCTATAAATTTTATGATCACATACAGTACGGTTCCTTTAGATTTCATAACCTTAGTTATTTAAAAGAGTAGCTACAAGTAAGAGGGTAAATATTATTTATGGAAGAAGCCACTTATAATATTTCACTTAGGCATTTTCACATTTCAAAAATATTTCACTTAGGCATTTTCACATAACAGAATTTGTATGCAGCAAAGTACTAACTGAAGGACAAAAATATGTCCCACTATTTTTTAAAATTTACAATTTTTTATTAAGAAGCACGTACATTTGAGAGCAGGACGGAGAAGAACACCCATCTTAGATAAGTAAATATAGGAATTGAGGGGTATGTAAGAAAAGAGCCATTGATGCATTCTGCAGGTGTTGTGATTGGAGGTTTGCAGTTAGGAACTTACCTTTGGCTTGATACGCGCAGAAGGCCGTCTGAGAGCTGGACGGAGAGGAACGCCCGGAGAAGAAGCGGCTTCGAGCGGACTGTGTGAGGTCGTGGAGAGAAACAGCGAGTGAGGAAGAGAGAAAAGAGATAATCAAATTGCACTCTGTGTTCTGCATTCTGCATTATAGGCATCCCGTCTTAACGGTTATTTTTTTAACTAGTTTGAATATTTGCACGAAAAGAAAATCTTATATTTGGAAACCATTTCAAAATCTTTTATCCATATAAATAAATATATATATAAACCGTAAATCTTCAAAAAACTTGAAAATTCAAAAGAAGAGATTTTTTTTTTTTTTTTGGGAGAGCAAACCAAAACGAAGTAATTATTTTCAATAATAAATATACGGCTGCTGCAAATGCCCATATTTTTTTTGTATTTAGATATAACTGAATTTAGTTTGTTTTGTAAACCTACTTATTAATATTTTGCGATATATGACACTCAAAATATTGTTATTTACAAAACGAATGCTCAGATTTTTTTTTTTTTGTTTTTGAATTTCAAAACTAAAGCCCAATAATCTAATCATTTTGTATTTGAAAAAAATAAAATTAACAGTTGGAATTTTTATTGTGACATTTTATATTTGAGGATAAATTTGAAATATATTGATAAATAAATATATATGTTTATTGTACGACGAGATTATAGAGGCACCACTCTTGATGGATAGTCGAGAAATATCACAAATGAAGTGGGGTCCCCAGTCAAGATACGACAAAACAGATTCACAAGCCAAGATGGATGTTCGAGACAATCGATTTAGGAGGNCGACGAGATTATAGAGGCACCACTCTTGATGGATAGTCGAGAAATATCACAAATGAAGTGGGGTCCCCAGTCCAGATACGACAAAACAGATTCACAAGCCAAGATGGATGTTCGAGACAATCGATTTAGGAGATCGTCATGGATGCTTGATCAAGTTGTCCGCCTAATCTTCCAACAAGTAATGGAGATGAAAGAACAAANTACAAAACGAATGCCCAATTTTTTTTTTTTTTTTTTGAATTTCAAAACTAACGCCCAATAATCTAATCATTTTGTATTTGAAAAAAATAAAATTAACAGTTGAAATTTTTATTATAGCATTTTATATTTGAGGATAAATTTGAAATATATTGATAAATAAATATATATATATTTTTATTGTACGACCAGATTATAGCGGCAACAATCTTGATGGATAGTCGAGAAACATCACAAATGAAGTGGGGTCCCCAGACAAGATACGACAAAACGAATTCACAAGCCAATATGGATGTTCGAGACAATTGATTTAGGAGATCGTCATGGATGCTCAATCAAGTTGTCCGCCTATTCTGCTAACAAGTAATGGAGATGAAAGAACAAATGATGATGTAAATCAGAGAAAAAATGGCGGGTGCCTTCCAAGAAGCTCTTGCTAATAAGGGAGGTCAGAACCCACAAAGCCAAAATCCCCACGAGTAGCAGAGCTCATAGCCATACGGGAGGGACCGACAACCAACGGTCGACGATCCCAACCACCGGAAGTCGAGGCGAGGACTCCATTACCAATATAGTGTTGGATCNTTGATTATGTAAATCAGAGAAAAAATGGCGGGTGCCTTCCAAGAAGCTCTTGCTAATAAGGGAGGTCAGAACGCACAAAGCCAAAATCCCCACGAGTAGCAGAGCTCATAACCATACGGGAGGGACCGACAACCATTGGTCGACGATCCCAACCAGCGGAAGTCGAGGCGACGACTCCATTACCAATATAGTGTTGGATCAACATGGAAAGAGAGACATCGCACCACGCGGACCACAACCTTCCGCCAAGTGATGAACACCTTTTCTCGACAAATCTCTGAGGCTGAACCGCCCAAACAACTTAAGACCCCCAACCTTGATTCATACAAAGATCACACCGACCCAACGGACTAAGTGGCTGCTTTCAAGTCGGTCGTTAGCATTATAAAGATTACCGATGCATTCAAATACCGTTTATTCCTCACCGAGCCAGAGAATCAGCCTTCCATTTGTTCAACACTCTCTCCGCGGGAGTAAGTTGACCTCATTTTGGTGAGATATATCTTCTTCTCTAGAGCTTAATATCTAGCCATAAGACTTCCCAATCGACTTTCCTAGAAGACTAGTGGTGGGACCCACCCAATTATGTATTTCAACTACCTCTCAGCTCTTTTGGAATCTTACAGGTGATGTCTTAAATCCTCAACACTTGGTTAATTTGGCTAGGGACCAACGCATTGAGACTCAAAATGAGCTCACCAAAGAGTTAGGTGATGCCCTAGGGAGACCCTTGTGACCTAGGGGTTCATCTCCTTGAAGCACTACATATGCACGNCCAAGAAGCTCTTGCTAATAAGGGAGGTCAGAACCCACAAAGCCAAAATCCCCACGAGTAGCAGAGCTCATAACCATACGGGAGGGAACGACAACCAACGGTCGACGATCCCAACCAGCAGAAGTCGAGGCGACGACTCCATTACCAATATAGTGTTGGATCAGCCCAAAAAGAGAGACATCACACCACGCGGACCACAATCCTCCGCCAAGCGATGAACACCTTTTCTCGACAAATCTCTGAGGTTGAACCGCCCAAACAATTTAAGACCCCCAACCTTGATTCATATAAAGGTCACACAGACCCAACGAACTAAGTGGCTGCTTTCGAGTCGGTCGTTAGCATTATAGAGATTACCGATGCATTCAAATACCGTTTATTCCTCACCGCGCCAAAGAATCAGCCTTCAATTGGTTCAACACTCTCTCTGCAAAAGTAAGTTGACCTCATTTTGGTGAGATTTATCTCCTCCTCTTGAGCCTAGGATCTAGCCATAAGACTTCCCAATCGACTTTCCTAGAAGGCTAGTGGTGGAACCAACCCAATTAGGTATTCCAACTACCTCTCAGCTCTTTTGGAATCCCACGGGCGAGGTCTTAAATCCTCAACACTTGGTTGAGTTGGCTAGGGACCAACAAATTGAGACTCAAAATGAGCTCACCATAGAGTTAGGTGATGCCCTAGGGAGACCCTTGTGACCTAGGGGTTCATCTCCTTGAAGCACTACATATGCAAACACTCATCACCACCAATTCACATTTACCACCNTGATTCATATAAAGGTCACACAGACCCAACGAACTAAGTGGCTGCTTTCGAGTCGGTCGTTAGCATTATAGACATTACCGATACATTCAAATACTGTTTATTCCTCACCGCGCCAGAGAATCATCCTTCCATTGATTCAACACTCTCTCCGCGGAAGTAATTTGACCTCATTTTGGTGAGATCTATCTCCTCCTCTAGAGCTTAGGATCTAGACATAAGACTTTCCTAGAAGACTAGTGGTGCGACCCACCCAATTAGGTATTCCAACTATCTCTCAGCTCTTTTGGAATCTCACGGGCGAGGTCTTAAATCCTGAACACTTGGTTGAGTTGGCTAAGGACCAACACATTGAGAATCAAAATGAGCTCACCATAGAGTTATGTGATGCCCTAGGGAGACCCTCGTGACCTAGGGGTTCATCTCCTTGAAGCACTACATATGCACACACTCATCACCACCACTACAATTCACATTTACCACATGCACATTTACACACACTCATCATAATTAATTATACCATACTCACACATGCCCTACCATTAAAATTGAAATCAAACTCCCCAAAATTAAAAAGAATCAAAATCAATTTCAATTTTAAAATCATCATGACAAAGTTCAAGTCTAAGTCCACTAAATCCAAGTCCAAACCTACTTCCCAAATCCACTTCATCCACCAAATTAAGTAAAACTAATCATAAGAAAAGTCAAAATAGGATAGGTCGTAAAGTTTCACCTCTCTCAGTGAACTTCGTCCCGAGGTTCTCCCGTCTAACTA
>JXCR01140190.1:65774-98822 GCA_002079205.1 Phalaenopsis hybrid cultivar | reverse complement strand
TGCAATTGGATTCCACCATTCCTCTCTTCCTCACTCCCTGTTTCTCTCCACCACCTCACACAGTCCGCTTGAAGCTGCTTCTTCTCCGGGCATTCCTCTCTGTTCTGCTCTCATACAGCCTTCTGCGAGTCTCAAGCCAAAGGTAAGTTCCTCCCCGCAAACCTCCTATCACTACACCTGCAATCAAGTTTCAGCATACGTAGGAGCTATTAGGCTTACATGCCCCTCATTTCCTATGTATTTACTTATCTAAGATGTGCATTCTTCTCCGTCCTGCTCTCAAATGCATGTGCTTCCTCAAAAAGATTTGTAAATTTTAAAAAATAATGGGACATATTTTCTTCTCCAGTTTGTACTTGGTAGCATACAAATTAAGTTATGTGAAAACAATGCTAAATTGAAATATCTCTGAAGTTGTATATCTTCATAAATTTCGAAATATGAAAAAAGTTGTTTTATATACCAATTTTTAGAACTTTCATCCATCAATTTTTATTTTAAATCCTTAACCTAATTATTAACATTTTGATTTTATAAATTACCATTCTTTTATTAAAACTCATCATTTGGAGGGGTGGATTTCACATTACCAAACGATTTTTTTCAAGTATAAATGGCTTCTCTTCTATGTACAATATTTACCCTCTTGCTTATATTTTAAAAATCTAAAGAAAACGTACTGTATTTCATCCTAATATTTAGATAATTTTTTTTATTTTTTGCCTTAAATAATTACATATTTACCACTCCATTTCTATTTCTATGTATCAACATATCATATCTAACAATTAAACTTCAATTTTATCATATATGTTACTTCACTTGGGCATGAATCGATGTATTTGACTTTCTAATATCAAAATTCTGCTATTTTTACATATTTAAGATTTATGTTTACATATTTAAGATTAACATAATTTATATTTGCTTCAAAGCCTCAAATCCCTGAAGATTTTATCAAAATCTTTACTTATGTATCACCATCGATATATGGATTAATTGGTATATCATTTCTGTAATATAATTTGCTGCCTGAGTAATTATTTTTTGGGGTTTTAATTATAGAACTGAGTCAAAAGTATGTAAATAATTTTATATACTATGCAACATTTAAGTTTGATTTCTTAATCCTTTAATTCTTTGTGATTGTTCCAACAATAAATGTGTTTGCTCTTCACCTTTAGTATCACATTTTTGCTTAAATTAAATTAAAAAATTTAACAGCTTCATTTTTTAATTCAGTCGTTGTAGCTCCAGCTATATAAAACTCATCCATGGAGAGTGGAGTTTGGGCGCAACAACAATTAGATGATACACTAATACTCACAAACAGTCCTACTACCGTGGGCTATGCTTACACGCCAAGGATGACGGGGTTTGTTCCTCCGTCATTGATGATTCCCTCTGCTTTTACGCAATGACCGTATTTCTCTGCTTCCACACCACAACCACAATTCTCCTCTCTTACTCTGCGGCCGATGCACCATTCGAATTTCTCCTATCGTCATTCTCATAGTACATGAATATTTTCTTCTATTCTCTTCGTTTGATTTTTACATTCTTACTCTAACCCTCAATTTCTCTCTAATTTTGACGAGTAATTAACTTTTCAGTGTATGAAGTTCCGTCTCGCATTCGCGCAAGACTTGCAAGAATGTCATCTGCAGCCGCTAATGCTTCTTTTGATCTTAATGATGCAGTAATTCAGCCTCAGCAGGTAATTCATAATTTTTAGAAAAATTTACGTACATAACAATAATTTCTATACATTTATATTTAAATTGTGATTCTTTTATAAAATATTTCGATTTATTCATGAAATGTTGCATTTCACATAAGAAAATCGGTGAAATTTACACAAGTACCACACAATTTTTATGCATTTATCGTCTAACATCAAAATTTTCATATTTGTATGTATTACCCTTTGTATTATAAACTAATATAAATAATGTGTTTTATTTTTATAAAGTAATAGTTCTATTTTTATATGGTATTAAAGATTTGAGTATTTTGTACGTGAACATGAAATTTTAAGTTTTAGATATATAAGTAGATAAGAATTATATGACATATTTGTAAATGACCCCTCAAAAGTTTGAAATAGTGATAAGCTTTTTTTACTGTTAAAGATTTCAGTATTATCTACTTAAGAAAATATAAACGTCCCTTCAATATTCTGGGATTTAGATACATTTAGCACATAAATTTTATTTTTTACAATTATACCACCCAAATATTTAATATCACACAAGAATACCACCATTTTAACTTGCATAAGGTGAAAAACATTTTTTCATCCACAGATAATGAGGTCTGTATGTAAAAATTTAATTGAAGAGTTCAGATATGTGAATACAAAGGAATTGAGTGGTATGTGTGTAAATCTTTCAAACTTTTAAGTTAAATATGCAAATACATAAAAATTATGTGGTATATATGATTGATATTTTTAATCTTGTCAAATTATTTAGTTAAATTTTGGTTCTTATATATTTTTAATGTAAAATCACAAGATGCATAGAGTCTAAACAGAAGAATTGAAGGCACATCCTCATATAATTATATATTTAATTTTCTGCTTAATCATAAATGATTTTTTACAATAAAAGAAGAAATTATTTGCACAGTTTGTCAGGTACATATTAAATTATTATAACTATTTTTTAATTTAGTTATAATATTTTTTATCGTAAATATTATTTACTTATTTATTTCATCACATGATGAGATCAATGAAGAAGAAATTGTGACGTTAAACTGCAGACATATTTTTCATGGAAACTCCATAAAAATTTTGTTGATCACTAAAATCATTGTGCTAATTATAGAGCATCAGTCATCACAGATGAATATAGTTAGTTTTACTTATTTCAAATGTCTTTTAATAAACATTTGAATTGTGTTTCTTCTTATCTAAACTGTGGGTATTTTTGAATCTATAAACTTGTTTTGTTAGATTTTTTTTTTTTTTTGCATAATTTTACAATAGTATGCAATTCTATGTGTTTATTTTGTTTATATATTTTGAGCATTAATATTAAAATTTTGATATTTTTATCTAATATATTTTTTTGTGTATAAAACATATGCACCGCATAACTATTATGTATACAATTTTTTTATAGATCAATATATGAAATGATATATTTTATTTTTATATAAAATGATTTATTTTATTTTCTTATAGATCAGCAGTGTTATATTTGTATGATGTTAAGAATCTGAGTATTATGCATGTAAACGTGATATTTTAGGTGTTAGATATATAAGTGCATAAGATTTATATGGTATATTTATAGATGTCGTCTCAAAACTAATAATTACATAATATTTTTCTTGTGATGCAAAAGATTTATCTTTGGAGTGTTATATATGTAAATATGCATAAAAATGCCCATTCAAATTTGGACCATTTACATTCATACCACCTAATTGCTAATTGACATGTATTTACATATCCAACAGCTAAAATTTTATTCTTACATTTATACCACCCAAATCAGTCATATTACTTTAGAATACCATTACTTTAACTTTTAAAAAGTAAAATACACTTTTTTCATGCATATACAAGGCGGTATGTTTATAAAAATTGAATTTGGGTTTTTGATATGTAAATACAAAGGAATTGAATAAATCTTCCAAAATTTAATTTTAATTTCTGACTCTTAATTGTTTTTAATTTATGGTCACGAAATTCACATATAATGGAGAGCAGACTGCCACAGAAATGTACATCTGATTTTCGTTTCTTCATGTGTGTCGTCTAACAATGAAAGAAGAAAGTATCTGAAATATATAAATTTTTAATTAATTTTTTATTTAGTTATAATATTTTTATCATCAAATATTATGTATTTAATTTTTATCTGTAATTCTTACTTAAAAGACCAAATCATAATGAAGACATGTGACGTTGAGCTTCCAGCATGTTTTTCATGCAAGTTGTTTTAAAAACTGGTTGATAATTAAAAATCAATGTTTCAACTATAGAATATTAGTCATCCCGAATGAAGATAATTTAGCTTTATATATATTTAAAAATTGTGCAATAAAAATAATTTGATTTGTATTTACTTTTCAAACTAAATTGCAGATATTTTTCAATATATAAACTTGTTTTGGATAAATTTTAGCGTTTCTTTTTTTTTTTTATATTATGTAAATATATGTGCTCATTTTAATCTTGAAATTTGAACGTGCTATGATAATATTGCTTGAAAAAGTTAATTTTATGAGACATTTTCATGCATACTATTTATGTATTTATACATCTAACATCTAAATATTTATATACATATATGCTTAAATACACAAACTCTCGAACCCTCCCGCTTCACTTAATTTTCCACATCACACTCTTTTAAAAGTGAAATAAAATTTTTGATGCATAGATTTATGACACTTATTTTTCATGTATACATGCATAGATTTAAAAGTGAAATAATTTTTTTTTAAAATCACATAAATAAATCTGTTCTACTTTCTTTTCAAATAAAATGCATCTTATTAATTTTTTTCATGTATATAAGTATCCATCGAGCCAAATATATGAAAGTTTGTATCTTAAGTAAAAGCATAAAAATTATAGGAAGATTTTCATACAAACCACCCAAGTCCTTTGTATTTACATATCTAACATCTAAACCTCTTTCTCTCTTATATATGAGAGTTCAATCAAAGTTTCGAGTTTCCGTAAACCCAAAAAGTATCAGAACTGAAGACTCTTCAATCCTTGCGCAAGTGCCGCCTTGGCAACTGCTTACTCTAAGTTTTGAACCTCAAGCACCTTCTTCTTGAACCTTGTAACATATGCCCGTAGACTGTCGTTCGGTCCCTATTTTATATACCATAAAAAATATAAATTTTTTCGTGGCTTTTGAGTACTAGCAAACTGCGCTAAAAAAATTTCTTGAAATTTATTTTTATTTTTGTATGGGCGTTAGCTTTGTAAATCAAAAAATAAAAAAATAAAAAAAATTAAAAATGTGGGCGTTAGTTTTGTAAATAGCAATATTTTTTATTGCCATAAGTCCCATAATTAAATTACTAGGCCTACAAGTGAAAGTAAATTCAGTTGAATGTAAATACAAAATTCACATTCGCATAAGCAGTATATTTACTGTTTAAATAAATATATTGTTTTGATTTGGTTTCCAAAAATAAGATTTAGGGTTCGTTAAAAAAAATTATATCATTTAAAATTAGTTTCCAAATATAAGATTATCAAAGGGTCCGAATTTTCAAACTAATTTAAAAAAACTACCGTTTAGAGCCGTTGGGTGGGGTGGGGATGCCTATAAATAAATATACAAATGGTGAAAGCAATTTCAGTCCCTCGGTTCCTCTCTGTGTCACTCTCGGTTCCTCTCCCGGTCACCACCACGCATAGTCGGTTCCGAGCTTCTTATTCTCCCCCGTTCTGCGACTCCATAATGTAAGTTCCGACCCAATCTATATTCCTTCTCTAGCATGGCATCTGCAGTTCAAATTCAGCATAGGTCTCATCCTCATTTTTTACAATTATATATACCACCCAAATCATTCATCGCACATCTAAATGCTGTTGTTGTCACTTGGAAAAACTAAAATTAAAATATGATAAAATATGACAACTCAATTTCTTAATTCAGTCTGAGAATAATACTAGTTCTCATTTGCTGTAACTCATCCATGAGGAATGGAGTCCGGGTGCACCAGATATTAGTTGTTATTTTTATTTGTTTCAAAAACAGAATGATTAGATCGTGGGGGTCCGTTTTAAGATTTGAAAAAAATAAAAATGAAAAAATCTGGGCACTAGTTTCGTAAATAACAATGTTTTCAGTTCATAAATCCTAAAATTTTAATAATTAGGTTTACATTAGAAATTAAATTCAATTGTATCTAGATACAAAATTCACCTTTGCAGCGGCCGTGTAATTAGTATTGAAAATAAATACATCATTTTTGTTTTCTACCCTTTAAAAAAAAAAATTTCTTTCTGAATTTTCAATATTTTTTAAGATTTACGGTTTCCAAATATAAGTTTTCCATTTCGTCCGAATTTTCTAACTAATTGAAAAAATAACGGTTAAGAGGAGATGCCTATAAATATAAAAATTCAGAATGCAATTTGATTCTACCAATCATGTCTTCCTCACTCGTTGTTTCTCTCCACCACCTCACACAGTCCACTCCAAGCTGCTTCTTCTTGGGGCATTCCTCTCTGTCCTGCTCCCTGACGGCCTTCTGCGAGTCTCAAGCCAAAGGTAAGTTCCTCCCTGCAAACCTCTATCTGCAATCATGTTTCAGCATTTATAGGACCTATTTGTCTCATCATCAAGGGGCCTTTACATACATTCCCCTCAATTCCTATGTATTTACTTATCTAATCTCTTACTTTAATTTTTACAATCATATACAGCCTAAATCTTACAAGTCGTTCAGAGCATAAAAATCGTTGTAAAATGGAAAGACCCACAAAAAAAATTAGTCTTAAAAATTCAATGTGCCAAACTAAGTTATGTGAAAATGCCAATGTCAAATATTTTTGAAATTGTATACCTTCTTAAACTTAGAAATCTGAAAAAATACTTTAATATACCAATTTTTATAATTTTCATCAATAAATTTTTATTTTTAATCCTTAATATAATTATTTACATTTTGATTTTATAAATTGCCATACTTTTATTAAAACTGACATTTTGGATGAGTGAATTTCACATTATTTAAATTAAACCACCAAACTATTTGTCCAGGTATAAATGACGCCTTCTATGTACAATATTTATTCTTTGTGATTGTTTCAATAATTAATGTGTTTGCTCTTCACGTTTAGTATCACATTTTCGCATAATTAAACAACAAAATATGACGACTCCATTTTTTTAATTCAGTCGTTGTAACTCCAGCTATATAAAACTCATCCATGGAGAGTGGAGTTTGGGTGCAACAACGATTAGATGATACACTGATGATAACACACAGTCCTGCTACCGTGGGCTATGGTTACACGCCAAGAATGGAAATGTTTGTTCATCAGCCATTGATGATGCCCTTTGCTCTTACGTCATGGCCGTATATCTCTGTTTCCACACCACGACCACAATTCTCCGCTCCTACCCCGCGANTAGATATGCAAATACATAAAAATTATGTAGTATGTATGATTTATATTTTTAAGTTTGTCATATTATTTAATTTAAACTTGGCTGTTAATTATTTTTAATTTATAATTACAGGATGATCACAGTCTGAACAGAAGAGTTGAAGGCACACTATCAAAAGATTACATTTCTGATTTCCTGCTTAGTCATAGAGGATCCATGACAACAAAAGAAGAAATTATTTGCACAATTTGTCAGGTACATATTAATATATTATAATTATTTTTTAATTTAGTTATAATATTTTTTATCATAAAATATTATGTATTTATTTATTTGATTACAGGATGAGATCAACGAGGATGATGAAATAGTGACACTGAACTGCAAACATATTTTTCATGCCAACTGCATCAAGAATTGGTTGATGATTAAAAATCAATGTGTCAATTGTAGAGCACCAGCCATCCCAGATGAATATAGCTAGTTTTACACATTTCAAATGTGTGTTTTAATAAACAATGACAATCACTTGAATTGTGTTTCTTTTCATCTAAACTGTGCGAATTTTTCAATCTATAAACTAGTTCCCGTAGAAATTTAGCATTTTTTTTTGCTTAAATGTACAATATTATGCAATTCTATGGTGCTTATTTTGTTCATACATTTTGAACATTTATATTATAATTTTTATTTTTTTAGCTAAAATATTTTTGTGTATAAAATAAATTCATGAAGAATTGCATTTCACTTAAAAAAAATTAACATATGTGCCGCACAATTACTATGTATAAAACTATTTTATAGATCAATACATGAAATGCTATATATTTTTTAATATAAAATGATTTATTTTATTTTTTTATAGATCAATAGTGTTATATGTGTATGATGTTAAAATTTTGATTATTGTGCATGTAAACATGAAATTTTAGGAGTTAGATATATAAATACATAAGATTGATAGTTGCCGTTTAAAAAACTAATAATTGCATAAAATTTTTTTTGTCTTTTTTAGTGTTACAATGTAAATATGTATATAAAAGCCCACTCAAATTTGGGCCATTTACATTCGTACCACCTAATTGCGATATATTTACATATCCAACACCTAACATTCTCTTTGGCATTTATACCACCTAAATCATTCATTCTACTTTAAAACACCACCACATTTAACTTAAAAAAAAAGGGTAAAATACACTTTTTGGTGCATATATAAGATGGTATGTTTATAAAAATTGAATCTGGGTGTTAGATATGTAAATACAGAGGCATTCATTAAATCTTGCAATTTTTCATGTTAAATATGTAAATCATTTTTAACTTTGACATCACCGCTACCAAACAAGTTCTTTCCCGCCGCGCACCGCTCATTTTGTCAGTGAAGATTTTTGTTTCATTAAAAAATGGTTTTATTTCTTTTGTATGAATTTTTTCTTCAAATTTTTTTATGAGCTTAGCTTTCTGAATATATATTTATGAATTGAAATATTATTTATGTATTTTTTTAATGCTTGTAATAATTCGTTATTTAACAGCTTAAATTTTTTATTAAGTTATTCTAAAATAATCTTATAATTCTAAAGTAAATTGAGGGTGTAGTTGTGACTGAGGAGGTTCACCATATACGTGAATGCCAATAGAGAATTGAGTGAAGTAGAACACGCCTAACAGAGATTATGGAAGATTGTCTGGGCAAGCAAACGTGATTGCTGTAGTCGGGGAGGAGAATGAGAAGGAGGCTAGGAAGGATTTTCTGTGTATATTTAATTCTTGAAATGTTTGAACTTATATTAAGGGTGTAGTTATAAACTTTTGATAATTTAGATTTGTGACAGTATCTCCTTTTTCATTAATGATATTTTTAATACATTTTATCTGTGTTATGGTTGGATATAATAATGTTGTTNCTCTTTTGTATTTATACCACCTAAATCATTCATTCTACTTTAAAACACCACCACATTTAACTTAAAAAAAAAAGGGTAAAATACACTTTTTGGTGCATATGTAAGATGGTATGTATATAAAAATTGAATCTGGGTGTTAGATATGTAAATACAGAGGAATTCATTGAATCTTGCAATTTTTCATGTTAAACATGTAAATCATTTTTAACTTGAGACATCACCGCGACCAAACAAGTTCTTTCCCGCCGCGCACCGCTCATTTTGTCAGTGAAGATTTTTGTTTCATTAAAAAATGGTTTTATTTCTTTTGTATGAATTTTTTCTTCAAATTTTTTTATGAGCTTAGCTTTCTGAATATATATTTATGAAATGAAATATTATTTATGTATTTTTTAATGCTTGTAATCATTCGTTATTTAACAGCTTAAATTTCTTATTAGAATTATTCTAAAATAATCTTATAATTCTAAAGTAAATTGATGGTGTAGTTGTCACTGAGAATGTTCACCATACACGTGAATGCCAATAGAGAATTGAGTGAAGTAGAACGCGCCTAACAGAGATTATGGAAGATTGTCTCGGCAAGCAAACTTGATTGTTGTAGTCGAGGAGGAGAATGAGAAGGAGGCTAAGAAGGATTTTCTATGTATATTTAATTATTGAAATGTTTGAACTTATATTAAGGGTGTAGTTGTAAACTTTTAATAATTTAGATTTGTGACAGTATCTCCTTTTTCATTAACGATATTTTTAATATATTTGATCTGTGGTATGGTTGGATATAATAATGTTGTTGTAATGTGAATTAAATATTATGTGTTAGGTATGGAAATGCAATTGATATTTTGATTTTTTTTTTTAAATTTAAGTTTTGCATCCCAAAATCCGACACATCGCTCGTCGATATTACCCGCCGGAAATTCAATAGTAATTCGACGATATTATATTATTTATCGTCTGATGTTTTCAAATGCAAAATTTGACGCACATGAAGTCTAATACTGTGAAAACGCAAAAAAGCGACGATAATTATTTGTGTGGAAATATTTCAAGGTAAAATTGACTGAATTAACATTAACAATCCCAAAATTATCCGAAAAAAAAATATCGGACTAAACTCTGATACAGATGTGCTAATAATTCTTAAAAGTCATCTGATTTACGAATTCCATATTTATTAGTTAATGTAGTATANCTTCAAATTTTTTTATGAGCTTAGCTTTCTGAATATATATTTATGAATTGAAATATTATTTATGTATTTTTTAATGCTTGTAATAATTCGTTATTTAACGGCTTAAATTTTTTATTAATGTTATTCTAAAATAATCTTATAGTTCTAAAGCAAATTGAGGGTGTAGTTGTGACTGAGGAGGTTCACCATATACGTGAATGCCAATAGAGAATTGAGTGAAGTAGAACGCGCCTAACAGAGATTATGGAAGATTGTCTCGGCAAGCAAACGTGATTGTTGTAGTCCGGGAGGAGAATGAGAAGGAGGGTAAGAAGGATTTACTATGTATATTTAATTATTGAAATGTTTGAACTTATATTGAGGGTGTAGTTGTAAACTTTTGATAATTTAGATTTGTGACAGTATCTTCTTTTTCATTAACGATATTTTTAATATCTTTGATATGTGGTATGGTTGGATATAATAATGTTGTTGTAATGTGAATTAAATATTGTGTGTTAGGTGTGGAAATGCAATTGATATTTTGATTTTTTTTTATATTTAAGTTTTGCGTCCAAAAATCCGATACACCGCTCATTGATATTACCCGCCGGAAATTCAATGGTAATTCGAAGATATTATTTATCGTCTGATGTTTTCAAATGCGAAATTTGACGCACGTGAAGTCTGATGCTGTGAAGACGCAAAAAAGCGGCAATAATTATTTGTGTGAGAATATTTCGACGTAAAATTGACGGAATTAACATTAACAACCTCAAAATTGTCCGAAAAAAAAAAATCGGACTAAACTCTGATACAGATGTGATAATAATTCTTAAAAGTCATCTGATTTACGAATTTCATTAACGTGTGTTCTGACCGACACAAATTTATTAGTTAATGTAGTATGCAACACCTCTAACTGCTCATCTCCTACATCTTATCCACGAATTAGATCAACTGCCCCACCACTGGTATCGGTCTTCTCCGCCTCTTCTTCCACGACTGCTTCCTCTCCGGTTGCGACATTTCCACTCTCATCTCCTCCAACGCCTTCAACAAAGCTGAGCACGATGCTGAAATCAATCTTTACCTCCTCGGCGATGCGGAGAGAGGGAGATGAAGATGGAATGAAGCTGGCGTTATGTTAATGTATATTTATTTATACTTCCTATGATTTGCATTATTGGTTAGGCTTCTTAAAGGATGGACCATAATTTACAAAATTAAATTTAACATTGGTAACCATTTTATTTGTCCCCCAACTCATTTAAAAGTTGAGAAGACGGAGGAATAAATTATTTTTTTTAGTCTTTTCTCTCTCACAATTTCTCATTTTTTTTCATGATTATCGCATTGTACAAATTTGTCTAAAGATGAACCACGAACTAGATTAATCTTAAGAGGATATTTTTGAGGAGGCATTAGAAAATCTAGAATAAGGGTTAATGATTTTGTCAATATTGTATAAGAGAAAATTCTAGAGTCAATTGTACTGCTTTACATACAAAAAGTATATTATTTTTTTATGTAGTTGAATCCTCTAATTATAACTCATTAAAAATTATTAAAAGATCTTAAGTTGTATCGACAATACAATTGAGTTGGCTCGCATTATTCATCATCTAACAATTACAAACTCGCATGACACAACAAATATCATTAAAATTTTAAAAAAATATATCATAAAATTTGTGTTATTCATAAGAACACTATTTTTACTTGGATATGAATGAAATAGTTGATTACACACTTTCGACTTGTGAAGTTGAGTACATGGCCTTAGAATCATATGCTTGTCACGCAATTTGACATTAAAATTATTAAAAGAGTTAAGTTCCACATAAGAAGAATTAACGAAAATTCAGATTGTAGCAAACCACCAATGACACCAATTAAGAATCTAACTTTTCATGATAGAAACAAACCTATTGAAACACTTTATCAATACATCAGAGAATTTATCACAAGTAATCATATTCAAGTGGAGAAATTTATCACAAGGAATGAAATTCAAGTGGAGAATGTAAAGTTTAAAGGCCACTGTATCGATCTTTTCACGAAGCCACTCGAATATAAAGATTTCTTAGAGCGTAGAGTTTGTTATTATAAAATCAAGTTTAAGAGATGTTTGAATTAAACTTTATAGTAGTCTATAATTGTTTGGGTCTTAATCTAAATNTAATCATATTCAAGTGGAGAAATTTATCACAAGGAATGAAATTCAAGTGGAGAATGTAAAGTTTAAAGGCCAATGTATCGATATTTTCACGAACCCACTCGAATATAAAGATTTCTTAGAGCGCAGAGTTTGTTATTATAAAATCAAGTTTAAGAGATGTTTGAATTAAACTTTGTAGTAGTCTATAATTGTTTGGGTCTTAATCTAAAAAAGATCCTATGATCTAGAATAATCCTACAATAGAATTAGAGATATTCTAGATACATGCAATTGATAATTTTTATAATAAAAGATAAAAAAAGAATTCTATAAAGTCAAATGTAGTCACATAATTAAAATGAGTTGGCATAATTCTAAAAGGATGTCACTTGTTTAAATAGCAATGATGTCTTTAAATTTGCTTTAAGCAAAAATGAGAAATAAAAAGTAGCATCTTCCATTAAAGTATNGCATAATTCTAAAAGGATGTCACTTGTTTAAATAGCAATGATGTCTTTAAATTTGCTTTAAGCAAAAATGAGGAATAAAAAGTAGCATCTTTCATTAAAGTCATTTTTTTTCTTCTTGGATTTCATCTTTTCTTAAATATTTTATTATTCCAATACAAAGCATTTTCTAAAAATTCTATATAGTTTAGATTACTTCAAGTACAAAAATCTCTTAGTTGACCTTGGCACCCTCGAACTTGACCGTCCTCCATCCTTAGCTTGTCATTAGAAGCACTTAATCAATTGTGAGAGCCATAAATTTTTTTCCCATTGCATATACTCTAGATGCCTTTCATCAACTCACAAACTTATGTTTAAGTTTCATGAGCTGCATCATGTTTGTAGTTATAAATAGTTGCATGCAACATGAGCAAAATTTCAAAGTTGTAAAGGCTTCATTCTANTTTTTCTTCTTGGATTTTATCTTTTCTTAAATATTTTATTATTCCAATACAATGCATTTTCTAAAAATTCTACCTAGTTGAGATTAACTAAGGTACAAAAATCTCTTAGTTGACCTTGGCACCCTCGAGCTTGACCGTCCTCCATGCTTAGCTTGTCATTAGAAGCACTTAATCAATTGTGAGAGCCATAATTTTTTCCCATTGCATATACTCTAGATGCCTTTCATCAACTCACAAACTTATGTTTAAGTTTCATGAACTGCATCATGTTTGTAGTTATAAATAGTTGCATGCAACATGAGCGAAATTTCAAAGTTGCAAAGGCTGTATTTTGTTTTGTTTATGTATATATTTCATTTGTAAAATTTTCATTTACATAGAAAAATTATCAATTGGAATGTTATCTCACAGAATAGACTGTATAATGTTATTCAAATCATCGAAATAGTTCTAATTGACTCATCAGCGACAAATCAAAAATTTTTTTGTAGTTCACAACTAAATTATTCTTTTTATATTAAAAAAAGACAATTTCGTCCGAAATAGTTATTTTGAATTATAAAAAATATAGTTAATGTTGAAATTTATTCTTGTTTTATTTCAAAACTAAAATTAAGATCCTAGTCAAATAAACTTAGGTTAAGATTCAACTCATTTATACTTTAGGCGTTGCCTAGGTTAGTTAATTAAGCTTCCTAAGGATCTTGTGGAATTAGCTCAATTTAACAGTTGACTGGATTGAGGCAAGCACAACAAACGCAAATTCTGATTTTTACCCATCGACACACCAAAATTCTTTTGCACAAAAAATCAAACAATCTTCATCAAACCATAAGAGCAAAAGTTACAAGAAAATGAATCAAATAAAACAAGGTATAAAAAACACAACTTTATTCAGAGCAAATAAAAAATAAAAAATTTCATCAAGGACACAAGGACAGATTAAGAGAATCGTCCAAGAATTCTCAGAATACTTTGATGGAATGAGAAAACTTTATGTTAAAATCTGCAGCCCTACATGATTGATCAGACGGGAAGCGATGCCTGATACAGACCTTGAGATTACAAACCTTGCATGTGCTGCTATTGGACAATGTGAGGACCTCCCTGCATCTCAGCACTGGACAACAAGGCTTCTTCTTTTTTGATGGATCGCAAGTTCGGGATTTTCTGTGGTGAGAGAGGTTGTCTTCGTCTTCCTCATCAGGCTGCTTTTCTATGGAGGCTGAACATAATTCACAGACGGCGACAGTTCTGCTGTTGTGATCGGCTTTTGAGCAGGCGTGAGATCTATAAGTTCTGTGCTCCAGGCAGAACAACTGCAATAGAATTTTTTTTTAATTCAAATATTTATCAATCGAAAATTGAAGCAACATTAAATGATTCAAATTTAAGATGAATGAATGAGATATGTGATGTGGCTTTGAGTAATTCATTTACATAGACCACTCGAAAAAAAAATCTCATTTTTAGAGTTCAGATGAATGATTTGTTTGAGTTAACGAACATGCGTGTGGATTATTTATATATATAATCCAGAAATGTAAGTGGTCTCACATCAGCTAAACAAGGTTTATGCGAAAAGAAAGCGAAGAAGATGATCAGGAGGATCAAAAATATGCATATACATATATGCATGTGTGTGTGTACGTAAAATCTTAAAAAGATGCAAACCTTAAGGTTTAAAATTTTAAGGGAAATGTACATACAACCACACAATTTTTGTATTGGATATCTAAAAAGTAAACTTTTTCCTCTAATAAGTAAAAAATTAACAAATAATTATTGATAAAAAATAATTATCTTATAGCAAAAAAATTTTTTTTTGGCATATTCTTAATATTAAATTATTTATTATAAGAAAACAGATTATTTTCACCCAATCATATATATGCAGGTACATATTTCTTATGCATTTAGATAAAGCCTCTACCTAAATTTTGAAATTCAGATTTATAGTATTTTGATGTCATAAATCTATACATGGGAAAGGTATATTTTATTTAAAAAAAATAAATTAATATTAGATAATATTAAAAATGTGAGTACTAACCATGAAAATATAAAAATTTAGGCATTGGATATATAAATATAGAAGAATAGTGTGATATGTATATAAATGCCCTTGCTTTTCTCTTGCCAAACCAAAAAGTATGGAAAATGTGTCCCTCAAAACAGCAGCAATNTATAGAAGAATAGTGTGATATGTATATAAATGCCCTTGCTTTTCTCTTGCCCAACCAAAAAGTATGGAAAATGTGTCCCTCAAAACAGCAGCAAAATCTTAATAAGAAAACGGAGGAATAAAAAACTGTGGAAGAGATGAGCATAATTCATTAAAAACCACCTAAAACTGGGAATTTTTCTGAAACATCAATCGAAGATGTGCAGCAAATCATAGAAAAAATAATCACTAAAATAGACAAAAAATTATAAAACGAATCACAGATCTACTTCGAAATCTGAAGTTCAAGTCAGTTTGAAATAAGAGAAAGAAAGGAAGAAAGAACGAACCTTGCGGCAGCCGGTGCAGGTGAAAGGGAGAAAATCGAGTTGGTTGCAGTCGTCGTATTAGCAGTGCTGGCCGAGAACCGGAAAAGCTTCTGTACCTCCGCCCATCTTCTTCTATTTCTTCAATTTCAAGTCCGCTCTTTCTTTTTCTGATCTCTCTTACTCTCTCTCTTTCGATGGATGAGATCTGATATTTATAGGAAGTCATTTTGCTCTTTCTTTATTCTTACTTGCACGGCAGGAAGATGCGCCCAAGGCGTGGGAAAATATTTGAGACATAGACCTACCAGTGCCGCGTACGTCAGAGGTTAGGGGTTACAATGGGTTATATACGGGTTATACTCCCTTGTAACATCTGTGTAACTCCTTTGTAATCTCCATGTAACTTATTTGTACTCATAAAATTACAGAAGCTCGGAACTCATTTGTGGCTTACAGGTAGTTTACAAAGATATTACTAGGGGGTTACAAAAGGGTATAACCCTGATACAACCCCCTCTGTACCCCTGCACGTATGCAGCGCTGCGTACGTCTTATGTACGCAAATATTTTGCCAAGGCGTGGAGAAATATTTGCGTAATAAGACGTACGCAACGGTGCGTACATCATGGGTTATTCAGGGGGGTACAGGGGGGTTATATCCGGGTTATACCCCTCATAACCTCCGTGTAACTCTCTTGTAACATCCGTGTAACTTATTTGTTCCTATGAAACTACAAAAGTGTGGAACTCATTTGTAGGTTACAGGTAGATTACAGAGATGTTACAGAGAACATACAACCTCGATATAACTCTCATGTACCCCTTGAATAACCCCTGGACGTACGCAGCGCTGCATATGTCTTATGTACACAAATATTTTCCCAAGGCGTGAGGACTTAATGCGACTCAATTTTTTTTTTATTTCAATGCGGCAAGAAATAAATAAATAAATGACGAAGAGCTTCGGATGAGGCTGAATACCTAACCTGATATTCATTCAGATTATATTAAATAATTAAATTTTTATATTTTTGTAAAGGACTTTNGAGAGAGGGAAATGAAGACGGAATGAAGCTGGCGTCATGTTAATGTATATTTATTTATACTTCCTATGATTTGCATTATTGGTTAGGCTTCTTAAATGATGGGCAATAATTTACAAAATTAAATTTAACATTGGTAACCAATTTAGTTGTCCCCCAACTCATTCAAAAGTTGAGAAGACGGAGGAATACATTATTTTTTTTTTTAGTCTTTTCACTCTCATAATTTATCGTTTTTTTCATGATTATTGCATTGTCCAAATTTGTCTAAAGATGAACCACGAACTAGAATAATCTTATGAGGATATTTTTGAGGAGACATTAGAAAAATCTAGAATAAGGGTTAATGATTTTGTCAATATAGTATAAGAGAGAATTTTAGAGTCAATTGTACTCCTTTACATGCAAAAAGTATGTTATTTTTTATGTAGTTGAATCGTGACATAAAAACTCTAATTATAACTTATTAAAAATTATTAAAAGAATCTTAAGTCGTATCGACAATACAATTGAGTTGGCTCGCATTATTCATCATCTAACAATTCCAAACTCGCATGACACAACAATAGTGATTGGGCAAAAGAAATTTTAAAAAGAATATCAAAAAATTTGTGTTATTCATAAGGAACACTATTTTTACTTGGATATGAATGGAAATAGCTGATTACATAGTTTTTACTTGTGAAGTTGAGTACATGGCCTTAAACTCATATGTTTGTCATGCAATTTGACATTAAAATTATTAAAAGAGTTAAGTATTACATAAGAAGAATTAACTAAAATTCATATTGTAGCAAACCACCAATGACACCAATTAAGAATCTAACTTTTCATGTTAGAAACAAACATATTGAAACACTTTATGAATACATCAGAGAATTTATCATAAGTAATCATATTCAAGTGGAGAAATTTATCACAAGGAATGAGATTCAAGTGGAGAATGTAAAGTCTAAAGGCCAATGTATCGATATTTTCACCAAGCCACTCAAATATAAAGATTTCTTAGAGCTCAAAGTTTGTTATTATAAAATCAAGTTTAAGATATGTTGGAATTAAACTTTATAGTAGTCTATAATTGTTTGGGTCTTAATCTAAAAAAGATCCTATGATCTAGAATAATCCTAAAAAAGAATTAGAGATTTCTAGATTGTTGACCTCACATTTGGTTGAGGTCTAGTCTCTCTTTAGTAGCCTAAGGTCTAGCCATAGGACTTCCTATTGAATATTCTTAGAGAAGCAGAAAAAGAAACCCTCACCATTAGAAATTCTAAACTCTTCTTTACTCAACTTGAAGTTCCACATATTGGTCCTATCCTGTGGTGTCATTATGGGGGAGCTCAAGGAGAGTTCCTATAGGACTGTTTGACCTTAGAGTTGACCTTGGGTATTGGTCTAGAGCTAAGACACTCACTTCACTCACAATCACTCACTACCCTAAACCCAGAATTTATTGACTTTGGTCCCTTGAGCATTTGGGAAACTCATGTAGATCCCAAAACCTACTAGCCCTAGGCTAGGATTTAGCTAAGAATAGTACCTAGAGGACTCAAATGGGGTTTTCATGGGTCCATGACTTACTTTTGGTGGTTAGTTCCCCAATTTTACCCAAAATACTCAGGTTGACCTTTTGCCCCTAAACTCCTCCAAATTACCTAAGTTCCCTTGAAACCCTAAATTTGGTCAAAATTCTCAAATTTATCCAAAATACCAAAACTTGTTCAAAAATAATTTCAAACCTTTTAAAAACATCCAAATTACTCAAAATCACAAAAAAATTTCCAAAATGCCTTCCTTAGCCCAAAGTTTCAAAATTTCCAAAAAATCTCAAAAATTTCCAAATAATTTCAAATATTCCAAATTTCATTTTTCTCAACTATCACATGACCCAATTTGGCCAATTTGACCATCTTTGACCAAGACCCCCAAATTTGCCTTTAAAGGCCCAAATTTCCCCAAATTCAACTCAAATGTCCATCAATTTGATCCCAATCTCCCTAAGTTTCAATTCCAAACTCAAATTCACCTTCAATGTGACTAAAATAAATCAAATCAAAGCTCAATTGGCCTATGCTTTGAGCCCAATTTTTGATTTAGGTCAAACCCCCAATTTTGGACACATGACATAATCTCACCAAATTGAATCCATAGCCCCCTCATTTGGCCATGGTTAATGTTGAAAACTCTTTATAACATTCCCACACATCAAAATTGGCCATCAATTGGCCTTTGTGAAGTCTCAATGNCTTACAATTATTCAATTGAAGATTTTAGATATGTAAAAACAAAGGAATTGAGTGGTATGTGTGTAAATCTTTTAAATTTTTATGTTAGACATGCAAATAAATAAAAATTATGTACTATGTATGATTTATATTTTTAAGTTTGTCATATTATTTAATTAAAACTTGGATGTTAATTTTTTTGATTTATTATTACAGGATGAACACAGTTTGAACAGAAGAGTTGAAGGCACAGTATCACAAGATTACATTTCTGATTTTCTGCTTAATCATAGAGGATCCATGACAACAAAAGAAGAAATTATTTGCACAATTTGTCAGGTACATATTAATATATTATAACTATTTTTTAATTTGGTTATAATATTTTTTATCATAAAATATTATGTATTTATTTGTTTCATTACAGGATGAGATCAATGAGGAGGAGGAAATAGTGACACTGAACTGCAGACATATTTTTCATGCCAACTGCATCAAGAATTGGTTGATGATTAAAAATCAATGTGCCAATTGTAGAGCATCAGTCATCCCAGATGAATATAGCTAGTTTTACATATTTCAAATGTGTGTTTTACAAAACAATGAAAATCACTTGAATTGTACTTCTTTTCATCTAAACTGTTCGGATTTTTCAATCTATAAACTAGTTCCGGTAGAAATTTAGCATTTTTTTTTTGCTTAATTTTACAATATTATGCAATTCTATGGTGTTTATTTTGTTCATATATTTTGAAAATTTATATTCTAATTTTTATTTTTTTAGCTAAAATATTTTTGGGTATAAAATAAATGCATGAAGAATTGCATTTCACTTTAAAAAAACTAACATATGTGCCGCACAATTACTATGTATAAAACTTTTTTATAGATCAATACATGAAATGATATATATTTTTTTATAAATCAATAGTGTTATATGTTCAAAAAGTAAAATACACTTTTTGGTGCATATGTAAGATGGTATGTATATAAAAATTGAAGCTGGGTGTTAGATATGTAAATACAGAGGAATTCATTCAAANTTCTTTTCATCTAAACTGTTCGGATTTTTCAATCTATAAACTAGTTCCGGTAGAAATTTAGCATTTTTTTTTTGCTTAATTTTACAATATTATGCAATTCTATGGTGTTTATTTTGTTCATATATTTTGAAAATTTATATTCTAATTTTTATTTTTTTAGCTAAAATATTTTTGGGTATAAAATAAATGCATGAAGAATTGCATTTCACTTAAAAAAAATTAACATATGTGCCGCACAATTACTATGTATAAAACTTTTTTATACATCAATACATGAAATGATATATATTTTTTTTATATAAAACGATTTATTTTTTTTTTTTATAGATCAATAGTGTTATATTTGTATGATGTTAAAAATTTAAGCATTGTGCATGTAAACATGAAATTTTAAGAGTTAGATATTTAAATACATAAGATTCATATGACATATTTATTGATGCTGTCTAAAAACCAAATAATTGCATAAAATTTTTCTTGCTATGCAAAAGATTTGTCTTTTTGAGAGTTATAATGTAAATATGTAGATAAAATCCCACTCAAATTTGGGCCTTTTACATTCGTACCACCTAATTGCGATATATTTACATATCTAACACCTAAAATTCTCTTTTGTNATGTTTCTTTATTAGGACTTATGCTGCATGACAACGATCATGCAAGAGCCTAAAAGTGAGGATTTAACTCATAGTTAGATGAGAGAACCTCTAGATGAAGTTCACCGAGAGAGGTGAAACTTCGTGACCCGGTCCTATTTGGACTTTGCTTATGATTAATCTAATTTAATTGTGTGGTTGAAGTGGATTTGGGAAGTAGATTTGGACTTGGATTTAGTGGACTTAGACTTTGCCCTTGTCATGATGATTTTAAACTGAAATTGATTTTGATTCTCTTTAATTTTGGAGATTTTGATTTTAATTTTAATGGTAAGGCATGCGTGAGTATGGTATTGGTAATTGTGATGTGTGTGTGTGTGTAAATGTGCATATGGTAAATGTGAATTGTAGTGGTGGTGATGAGTGTGTGCATATGTAGTGCTTCAAGGAGATGGACTCCTAGGTCACAAGGGTCTCCCGAGGGCATCACCTAACTCTATGGTGAGCTCATTTTGAGTCTCAATGTGTTGGTCTCTAACCAACTCAACCAAGTGTTGAGGATTTAAGACCTCGCCTATGAGATTGCAAAAGAGCTGAGAAGTGGTTGGAATACCTAATTTGGGTGGGTCCCACCACTAGTCTTATAGGAAAGTCTATAGGGAAGTCTTATGGCTAGATCCTAAGCTCTATAAGTGAAGATAGATCTCACCAAAATGAGGTCAACTTACTATCGTGGCGAGAGCGTTGAACCAATGGAAAGTCGACTCGCTTAGCACGATAAGGAATAAAACGGTATTTGAATGTGTAGGTAATCTTTATAATGTTGATGACCGACTCGAAAGCAACCACTTAGTCCGCTGGGTCGGTGTGACCTTTGTATGAATCGAGTTTTGGGGTCTTAAATTGTTTGGGTGGTTCAGCCTCAGAGATTTGTCGAGAAAAGGTTTCACCGCATGGCGGAGGCTTGTGCTCTGGGTGGTGCTATGTCTCTCTACCCGGGCTGATCCAAAACTATATTGGTAATGGAGTTGTCACCTCGACTTCCGCTGGTTGGGATCGTCGACCATTGGTTGCTGGTCCGTCTCGTCTGGTTATGGGCACTGCTACTCGTTGTGATTTTGGCTTTGTGGGTTCTGACCTCCCTTAGCAAGAGCTTTTTGGAAGGCACCCACCATTTGTTCTTTGATTTACATCATCAATTGTTATTTCATCTCGATTACTTGTTGGCATTAGAGCTGTCAAAACGGCTCGTTGTTCGCGAACAGCTCATGTTCGGATCGTTAATTTCGTTCGATAAGTTAACGAATCAAATATGAACTAAGATGTGTTCGTTCGTGTTCGGCTCTTTTAGGCTCGAAATACTACTCATCAAGTTTATGAATATATATATATATATATATATAAAGTAGTATTTTAAAAAAATCCAATTGACTACAAGGCTACAAAGATTTATAATCAATTAAAATATTGATTAAGAAAATAGAATAAAAAATATTAAATTAGATTCAAATGATGTTTTAATATAAATAATAATTCATTAATTTTGCTCAAATTCTTATTGTCTTATGACTACATTATTAGGGTTGTTAAAAGTACTATTTGTTCGTGAACATCTCGTGTTCGGCTCGTTAAGCAAACGAGTCGAACACGAACACAATTTTTGAGCTCGAAATATAAAAGAGCCGAACACGAGCTGAGCATGGCTCGCTCATGTTCGGCTTGTTTACACCCTTAGTTGGCATATTAGGGGGCAACTTGACTGAGCATCCAAGCAGATCTCCTAAATTGATTGTCTCAAACATCCATCTTAGCTAGTGGATCCGTTTCGTCGTATCTTGTCTGGGGACCCCACTTCGTTTNTATATATATATATATATATATATATATATATATATATATATATATATATATATATATATATATATAACTGAGGACTAAGTCAAATGTATGTAAATATTTCTGTAGAGTATGCAGCATTTAAGTTTGATTTCTTACTCCTTTTATTCTTTGTGATTGTTCCGACAATAAATGTGATTGTTCTTCACCTTTAATATCACATTTTTGCTTAAAATAAACAACAAAATATGACAACTCCATTTTTTAATTCAGTTGTTGTAGCTCCAGCTATATAAAACTCATCCATATATAGTGGAGTTTGGGTCCAACAGCGATTAGATGATACACTAGTACTCACACACAGTCCTGCTCGCACACCATGACAACAGTTTTCCCCTCCTACCCCGCAGCAGATGCACCCTTCGAATTCCTCTCTTCGTTGTCCTCACAGTACGTGAATACTTTCTTCTCTTCTCTTAATTTCTACATTCTTACTCTAATTCTCAAATTCTTGCTAATTTTTGCGGGTAACTTTCCATTCAGGGTACGAAGTTCGTCTTCACTTGCGCTCATGACCAGCAAGAATGCTTCTTTAAACCCTGATTCTTCTGTTGATCTTAACGATGCAATAATTCAGCATCAGGTAATTCATAATTTTTAGAAAAAAATTACATACATACCACATAATTTTTATACTTCTATGTTTAAATTTTGATATTTTTATCTAAACTAATTTTGGCGTAAAAAATAAATGCATGAAAAGTTACATTTTACTTTTTAAAAAAAATAATTTGACATTAATTGTGATATTTTTATATGACGTTAAAATAACATGAAATTATATATTTTAATTTTAGGTGTAAGTAATAGTGATATTTTTTGTCAGAGTATTATAAATATAAATTTGAGATTTTATGTGTTAGATATATAAATACATAAGAAATGTATGGCATATTTATAATTGCCCTTTCAAAAACTTATTAATAATAGCGTAAAATTTTTGTTGTGATGAAAACGATTTGACTTGAGTGTTCATTTCAAAATATGCATATAAATGCCCCTTCAAAGTTGGGTCATTTACATTCATGCCATCATGCCACCAAGGAAAGAAGCTCATTTTTTTTCCTTTTCTCCACCCTAGGCCGCTTTGACTGGCATGTGAACTCGATCTCCTTCTGGTTCAGGTTGGGGCCTTCACCGGACCCACTTACCCGACCGGTCTCTAAGTCCTTTGTTATGCTTGCAAACCCATGCTCACTTGAGGTGAATGCATGTGTGCTCGTCGCAATAACCCCACTGAATATTCAGTCAAACTTCTCCTCTAGATTCGACTGAATGCCACTGAATTTGAATTTCTTGGCGGCTGACACTGCTTGTAATATATGGGCAAGTTTATTATTTAAAACAAAATAGATTGATAAAGAATGGAAAAACATGTCATCAGTGGATTGAGTATTATGTCCAATTTCTCAGTTCATCATTCCTCTGAAGCATCAATAGTATGCTTGATTGGATCTCAACCCAAGCACATGGGTAACCGTTTAGTTCCTTGTATAATTTACAGTCATTTCTCAGCTGATCTCACTTGTTCTTAAATTGCAACATATCGTAGTCACTTCATGTCATTTTCTTGAACTTCTTCATAATATTTTGTCACCATTCTTTGTTAAAATAGTTTGTGTCTATTTCCCAGTTCAACCTCCTTAAACATAGATGATAAAAATATGACCGTGACTTTCCTATCCCACATGACTAATGATCTAACTTCTCTGGGTTTAACCATTGCATTACCAACAAAGATAAAGGTTATGCTATAACTGTTTGTTTAGCTAATATATAGAATACAAACTCTAAAACCCAAAAAAAATCATTGAAGAAATATTTTAATACCAGCAGAAAATAGCGAAAAAATGCAAGGTTATGCTAATAATAAATAAATATCAACTACTAAAAATAAAATATTTAGAGATTTCGCCAACAAAGAACAATAAGAATTAACAAAAGGCTTGCTCTAACAATAAAATCAGCAAAAATATAAATAAAGCATCCACGACAGAGAAAAAAAGTCAATATTCAACTAGGTCTCAATGCGCAAAGTAATCAAAATCAGCAAAAAATATCTATAATGAGCCACTAAAATGATGATAAAGATAGAAAAACCAATTAGAACTTTTAAAGAGAAAGAAAAAGGTCAACAAAAAATCTCCTTCACAAATCTATTGACTCAACCTAGGAATTTCAAATCCACAACTCCCTACAAAGCGGCAACTGAAGACCCATCTTGAACTGGTCTTTGTTAAAAACCAAGTTAGGGGTGAAATGGTCCGTGGTTCACTCGTGGCTGGTTGTCGATCGAGGTGAATGGAGGGATCAAGAAGGTATAGATCTTAAATCTCCTTCACTTCCTCCATAAAAAGAACAGAAATGTCCGTAGTTGGAATCGAACTGAACAATTCCTTAGAAAACTTCCCCACCATGAAACTTGAACTTATCATTTAAAAAGAGAAGAGGGAACCGAGAAATGACAAGTCACATAGAAAATAGAAAGTGGTAAAGGTCCCCGATAGCTACTACCCATAAATATTTAGCAGCATGGGAAGACAGAACACCACCGATAAAGAAATTGACACGATGGAAACCACATGGTACTCGAGGTGAACTAATCATGATCTGAAATAGAAAAAAATATTTTATTTATTTACTTACAAACAAATGCATTGCATAAAACCTACAAAAAAATATTCAAAAAGAAGAAACCTAACTAAACGATCGTACACCACTTCACCCGAGACAAACACTTAGTAAAGCAGTCTCTCATACATGAATTCACCAACTTGTTTAAAAAGGTCAGTTTGACCATCCCTCGTCTGAGCGAGTATGCTCCCTAGCAGTCGAAAACTCCCAATTAAGGCGTGTCATCTTCCTCTTTAGCAACAAACATTTCCCCTAGAAAGTGTAGAATTCCTCACAAAGAGTGGCGACCTCTTTCTCTATCCGATCGATCCTCATTAGAACCTTGAAAACTCCTCGGTCACCGTCCCCTGAGGATATTCCATAGTGCAGCAAATTGTTTCTCTATCTCCGTTAGGGACTCAGAGGACGCTTGACACCTCTTATGATTAGTTTGGTTCCATTGTTTATCCAAGTTATTTGTGTGAAAATTTGGATAATTTTACCTTTTTTTTAATTAAAGGCTCAGTCATGAATTTATTGCGTTAATAATTATTTAGTGTGGTAACGTTTTGAAAACGCAACTGACCTGTTTGGATAAACTGTGTTTAGACAGCTTATATGTTTTCAACACATAGAAAACAACATTTTCACACCGCACATATCTAGGTCCGGTGACAGCATATTGACAACAGTCTGACTTTTTCAAAAAAACAAAAATATGTAATAGCCACCGCACTTAGCTTATCAACAGATTATTTTTAATCAACTTATCAACAAGTTATTCAATAAGTTACAGCTGCCCCAAACAGACCCTTAGTCACCTCTTCCTCCCTTGTCGCGTTGGGGCTATCTTGCCAAGCTAAGATTTTACTTTCATCACAAGTAAAGTTACCCCCATTCATCCCCTAATCCACAACAGACTATTTCACAACAATCACATCCTCCACAACAACCTGTCTCGAGACAGCAGCTTCCTCAGCAACATCCTGTTCCTTGGCAGCCGCATCCTCGACAGTAGCCTATTCCACGACGGCCGCATCCTCCATAGGATAGACATTAGTGTCTAAAAAAAGAGAGTCCATCAACAAAACCTCTATAACTGCACTAAAGAAAGAAATACAAGTATTCAAAGCTAATGATTCAAGCAACATACCAAAAAATTAGTCTCATTCAGACGCGGTGAAAGAGTTTGCACCCTTGTCAGTTTTTCCTTGCTCTCCACCCATAAAAGAAAAGGACATCTCTTAGTAGCTAGAGAGATATCTCTACCACGGTCGTCACCTCCTTCATGCCAGCATGAGGGACTATTAACCCCACATCAGTCAGAACGAGTGCTTCCTTCTCTCCGACAGGAACATCTTCCGTCAATGGGTGCCTAGTAGGACGATCATCAGGTTGACCTTTAGTCTATTCTAAAACTCATTCTTGCGATGAGCCTGAAATAGAATTGGAGGACCCAACTTGATCCTTGTGATTCTCAGTTTTTAACCTTTGAACAACTCTATTTTTACCTACTTCCCCCATAGAAGCTTCATCTGCGGATTTTCGCTCCTCATCCAATTTTATGCTTTTACCCGCATACCACTAAGAGCCTTAAGGAGTACATCTTTATCGACGACGAAACTCTCTCACAGGACATTATTGTAGGCTTAAGCAGAAGAAGGTGAGAAGACTAAAGGGAGAAGAAGAGAGAGAGAGTCGCGCCTCTCTAGCTCTGCGACCTATTTATTGTAGCTTGGGCAAAGAAATCCAAGGAAATCACTTATTGAGTAATTATGTCAATTATACTTTTTTTTGTATCAATTAAATAGATTCCCTTGTTTTTATGCACTGCACAACTTTCGAGAAGTAATAAAATCAGGAAGCTAAAAAATACGACGCGTGAATCTCAAAGAAGTCCAATGGCCAGGATAGAAGATGTTCGTTGGGAGATTAAACGACTCGCTAACCACACAACGTGAATCTCAGGAAGGCATGACGATCGAGGAAAGAAAACTGACCGGCTTGCAAAACGATCATCGATTGGATGAACAACCACTAAACCATCAGATCGACCAGTGATCCAGTAGGTTCGAGGAGCATCCAAATAGTGCCTAGACGATCGACACGACTTGAGACAACAGATCATGCATCAACAATCAAGTACCAACGTGCGACCTAGAAGCAATCGATCAGTTGAGATGAACGATCGTCAAACCAAAATCAGTCGGGTGGCTCTCACATATTTTATTGTATTTTCTTCGTAATTTACTAAAGTGAGCCTCACAAAAGCTAATTATTATGGGGCGAAGCTGTAATTATAATACATGTACCCATATATTTACATAAGGGTCATTCCATAATAAAATGTCACACATTTTTATTGTTCTCTAATACTTCTTCTTTCTCCTGGTACAGTATATTTCTTGGTGTGTTTCTTGTACACTTTCAAATTCAACATATAGATTAACAATAAAGTCGAAAATACAAATTAATTGTTCAAAAAACATAAACCAGAATATATTGACACAAACTACATCAAACCATAGATCCATAAACTTAAGCAGCGTTGAGTGAAATTTCCCCTTCAAAGTACTTCAATGATCTTCACCTAAACTCTAAATCAAACATGTCCATCTACTTACAAAAAAAAACTTCTGTAAATTAGGATGGTTATCACAACTTTCATTTGAAATGTAATAGCTTGAAGATTATCAAAATCTCTTATTACCATCTCTTCAAAAGCAACCATTCCAATATAATTCATATGAAATGCTGCATTCTTTACTTCATCAATCCATTCAAAGTAGTTGCAATCATCTTCTCTTCAATTCCTTGGACATCTCAAAATTCTACAATCATGATTTGATCTTCGATGGCAAGTGAATATCAAATATAATAATCTTCTTTTGCAATGAACACTATGGTTTGAATTACTCCTCAATAATGAAAAAAAAAAAAAAAAAATTGAACTCATATTCCTAAGTTTGAAACACGTTAATTCATGCATATAAAATATAAATTAATAGACAAGCTATTAATATTTGGGAAAAAAATTGCGTGGATAAGACATACGCAGAGCTGCGTACGTCTGTAACTTGCAAACATGTTACATGGAGGATATTGAGAGGTTATAACCGCGTTGTACTCCCTGTAACCTCCCTGTATACAGGTAGGTTACCATGTATACAGGTAGGTTACATGGAGGTTACAGGAAGTATAACGCGGTTATAACCTCCGAATATCCTCCCTGTAACCTATTTGCAGGTTACAGACGTACGCAGCTCTGCGTACATCTTATGTATGCAAATTTTTTCCTAATATTTGTAGGCAATAAAAACACAATAGATCCATTGAAAATTATCATTAAATTGAAACTAAAAAAAAAAAACTATAATAAACAACAAACTTTCACAATATGCATAAATGATGTACACAATAGATGCCTTCCACTCCATACAAGTATCAAAGAAATATAAATCATTATTGTTCAATTCCAATTTTTTAAAAAAGAACATTTGAAAATTTTCCCTGCATCATTAATAAATCCCCCTAAAATTGATAATAATGGAACAATCAAAACACATTTAATAACTTTTAATGAAAATTCTAAAACATATCAACCTTGGCAACTTCTCAAACAACACTAGGTGAATTACACTCGTATAACTGCCAACGATATCATACCATAAAGCCACAAAAATCTTCAAAATGGTATAGGAAAAAAGAACATAAACCCTAAATAGATGAATATATAATAAAGTTTAGGGTTTATGATTTTTATCAAAATCCCAAACCCTATAGGAAGAAGATGCAACTGAACTCTCCGAGTATCATTCTCTGTCCCCCTAAGCTCGCAAGTGACAAATACATGTAACCGAGGGAGAAGATTTCCTATAAGAAAGAACTGAAAGTTCACAGGGTATCGGGGGACAAATAAGATAACTCCACCTATTTATTGTTCTATGTGACAAATAGCTAGATCAAGCTCCGTTGGGCGAGGGAGAGGATGCTTGGTAAGATAACCTGCAAGGTATCTAGTATTGAATATATGGGAGTGTCCATAGGAAGAATAAGATGTCTGAGTGAGAAAATATTGCGTACGAACAATGAACGTGATACCGCGGAGGTTCGAGCTCTCGCTCCACCCCGCTGTATCATGTCCGTTGTCTATATACAGCTCTGCATTCAGACTTCTGATGTAATATTTTTTTCATTTGAGATTGGAGTTGAGGCGGCAACGAGAGAATATATGGAACGGTAGATTTGAGGCTCACATGGCATAACGTTTGGGTGGCAAGTAAAATATAAACTTTTAAGTGGTTTTTATGTAAATTCCCCAAAATGAAGAAGCCGGGAACCATAAAACATAAAGTGGACACAAGCCTTACGTCCAACTGGGCAAATTTATCGCTAGGGATACGTTCCCCATTTTGTTCCAGCTTCTGCGGTGCACTCTAATTTTAAACCCCCAAAAACGTCATACAAAACCCTCCAAGATCAGGATTTTAGATTCTCCATGGAATCCTCAACTCTAGTTTCCTTCACCTACTACTCTGCCTTTCATGGTGGAACGTTCGGTGGTACTGGTGCAGCCTCCAACTCCCATACGATCAATCGAAGCCGCCGCCGCCTGCGATCTCTCAGTTTCCCGCTTCCTTCACCAGTACAGCCGTTTGTAGGCCGGCGGCGTGGCTTCCTAGCCTTCATCCCCGTGGCTGCCTCAGGACCTCGCGGAGGTTCAGGAAGGAGATCATATCGGCATTCTCAGGCGCAGCAGAGTCTCCCTCGTATTCCGGTTAAGGATATCGCTTCGATCGTTGCCCCAGCTGGAGCATTTCTTGCCATTACGTTCGGTACGAACTATAAGATTTGAACCATTTCCGTTTAATTTGTGTTTTTTTAATGCTCGTTCTGAAATGGAGATCAACTTTGATTTGGTGTGAAGATGGCTCTGCTTCCATCAATGTTGGCCCTCTTCAAATTTTGAGAGTATAAATTTTGTAGTATATTCTTTGGCCATTGTGATTAAAATGTTGGTTAGCGATTTGATTGCTCAGCTGATCAACTACTTTGATACTTGAACCCTTCTAGAAGGAAAGAGTTGGTTCTAAACTTTTTTTTTTCTCCTCTAAATGTTTAATCTTAGATTGCATAGGCTGTTCTTATCTTTAGGTTCATTTTGTATCCAAATCTNAGCGATTTGATTGCTCAGCTGATCAACTACTTTGATACTTGAACCCTTCTAGAAGGAAAGAGTTGGTTCTAATCTTTTTTTTTTTCTCCGCTAAATGTTTAATCTTAGATTGTATAGGCTGTTCTTATCTTTCGGTTCATTTTGTATCCAAATCTTAATCAGCAGTGATTTCCTACCACTCTATTTTGCTAATTGAGTGAATTAATGTTCAAATTTATGAAGTAGGGATTCTTAAGCATGAAAATTCTGAAGCTCTCTTTTTTTTTTTTACTTTTTAGACTAAGGTCCTCCCTAGAGTTTTAGGTATTCAGGTGATAGAACAAAGGCACATTCGAGTCCACTGGAGTAATCTTTGTGGTGCGGTAGTCCTACGCGATCATAATCCACATAGACAGATACGCATGATACCCTTTAGCACTGATAAAGGAAGCAAATCATTTAAAGGAATTTGTATAGAAATAAGCATTGGCTTCTTGTAGTTTCTTGGTCNATCATAATCCACATAGACAGATACGCATGATACCCTTTAGCACTGATAAAGGAAGCAAATCATTTAAAGGAAGTTGTATAGAAATAAGCATTGGCTTCTTGTAGTTTCTTGGTTTAGTGGTTGAATTATCTATTGTAATATTTTATACTGCCATTATGATTTTTCCATTGATATCAGCATATATGTTTGTTTATTTCATTTTATTTCCTTTTTTGTGCACAAAATATTCAAGGATATTCACTTAAAATGAGTCTTATGTGCTCAAAGATTTACTTGTAGAGAATGTTAGGAAATGATCTCACTCATTTATTGGGTGGAAAGAGCTATTACAGAGGGCAAAGAATATTACTTGTGATGATGATGATACATCAGTATGACAGATCATATATTATATTAAATGAATTATAAATTTGAATATCCTTCCGAGGATAAAATTCACTTGATTTAATAAGATATTGCACTATGTGATCTAGGGTGTCTTAAGGTATTGCATTTTTTAATGCAAATGTAGGAAATCATGCAAGGTCAAATTTGTTGTACTTAAACTCTTATCTCACAATATGATTAATAACATATAATTAACATTCTTTAATAAGTGAAGGATTTGTTATATCCACACTTTGATGGATTTAGCACAATTTAGAGAGACTTTTTTTGTGTGAAGTGGTGGTTCTTATAACATTCCCTTTCCCAGATATCTTTTCTCACAATCTCTCCAAACCTCCTTTGTCTATATACTTATGTGATCTCTTTTGTACAAGAATTAAAGCTTCTATTCAATTATTTTATATGATTAGTTTGTCGACAATCATTGAGTGAATTTCCTCAGTACATCTCATTTGTGAATCTCACATGATCTCCTCCCATAGTAGCAACTATAATCTCAATCATAGCCTTTGTTTTGGATCAATTAAATTTTAATTTTAGGAACAGATAAGGAAACCATTTACCAGGGTTTAGTTGGATTTAACTATTATCAAGCTAAACATTTTTATGATTTTAAACAGTCAAGATTTACTAAAGCTAGATTAACATAATTTATTATATTTTACCTATACCATACAACCCTTAATGTAGACAGAAAATTATTTTTTCAAACTAGAAAACAAATGTAGTATTAATAATTTAGTGATCACCCAAATAGAATCATGTAGGAATTTACGGCCTATTTAAACCATTGTCGATCAAAAACTTATGCCGCATCCAATAATTTTAGGTTAGATTAATTTTTTTCTTAACTCACACATAGTTGAATGTGCTAGGCTTTAACACTAGACCTTGTGTTTGGAGACAAAGCCCCCAGCTACTAGTATAAGTGGGCTGCACAAATTTAAATTATAATAAATTTGATCAAATTAATCACATCTGAAATACGATAAAAATATTGGCAAAAAATAAACATAAAAGTAATCCCTCAAATAAAGGATCTATGAATCAAGCTAGTAAAAGGAATTTTCTTCCCCTAGAAGCTCATCATTAAACTCGCACTGCACTTGAATTAGCTAATATCCAACAAGTGCACAAATTTTGTGGGTACAAACTAGTTCAATTGGTTAGGGCATCGGGTGTTGTTGTCAAGGTCATGGGTTTGACCTCATCTACACAATAATAAACGCACACTTTTTTGACTTTTAGTTGGACCGAAAAAAATAGCATACATATTTGAGAGTAAAACAGAATTTCATTAAAAAAATTATTGGTTACATGTTTTTCAAGTATTTATAATCAAAGAAACCCCAAGTTGATAAATACTTCTAAAAAATGTTGGAATTAGCTACAACACTAGGACTATAAACCATAATATTGTAGCAATTCCCTACATTAGTAACAATTCTAGAATCACAAATCAAATCAACAAATGTTGTAAAAGCAACTACAACAACAAACTATTAATCACAGGTCATTGACATATAAGAATAATGAATCAACAATTTTGAGATGAAGAAGAAATAAGCAATCAATGTTTGCAAGAGCTTAAATTGCAAAATTAAGAGTCAATCAACAAAGCTGTAACGAAGCAACTATTGGATTTGAATGGATCAGAAAATAATCAAACCAGAGAACTAAACTACCATAAGCATCAAAGTACACAATTCTGCCTATCTAAATTATTATTGTTATTATATGCGTGTTTATATCAAAACAACTCATATAAAGTAATATATATATATATATATATATATATATATATATATATATATATATATATATATATATA
>JXCR01140190.1:33801-45640 GCA_002079205.1 Phalaenopsis hybrid cultivar | reverse complement strand
ACACATACAATTCATTTCTCACAACCCTCTATTGCAAGGATTTTGATTGAAAGAGATATTACACTACCAGATGTAGAAGAAGTCAGGCCTGACTCTGCTCACAATGTTTATTGACAAAAAATTATTATGGAACAAAAATCTTACTACTGCAAGCACTGCAAGATGTTTGGACACCAGCAAGAGAAATGTTTCAGATTGCGCCCACAATTGAGAATCAATAGTAAAAAATAGGAACATGCTGTTAGTGCACCCCACATCCTGAATGCGCTCCCAAAAAACCTGATGACAATCAACTTGAGGAGGGAATCACCACAAGACAAGAAATGGTGTCTGCCCCTGGGAACCCTTCTTTTGACCATACTATAAGGGATAATGTTTTGACCGAAATTCAGGATAGCCCCACAGCTCCTATTCAGGAAACATTAGGTGCAGAGGGGACAATTCACACTTCACATGCATTGAAACCTATTGTTGTGACAACAAGTGACTTTCCTTCTACTGCGGTTCTAATATCTAATCAAATCAATGATCACATGAGTCAGCCTTCAGACAAGGAATGACAAATTTACACTTATCGGCGGAAGAAGGCTGGGGGCACACTCCAACTTAGAAATTTAATGGATGATACTTTGGTTACTCCTGACAATGATACGACACTTCAAAGTTTATTATTTGGCTCCTCTCCTAAAATTAGAGGAAGAGGCAGGATTTAACTGGCTCGTCCCTAGCTACTTGGTTTCTGCATGTTTTAAATTTTTTGAGTTTATCTGTATATTTTTGTTGGGGTAGTACTGTACTTGGTAACGTATGGGTAGGATGTCTCTATNAAAGTCACTCAAAGATAAATCGTAATTGTATAAACAACTTCCCGTAAAAGGAAAATCATTTTTAGTCATTAACCTTTTGTTAAACATACATGAATCATTATTCAAGTCTTGGTATTATTTAAAGCCTATATTATTCATGCAGTCTTTCTTAATATGAGCAAACATAATCTTATTAACTTTCTGTGTGTGTAAAATGACAATAACCTTAACTAATGCATCAACAAGCTTATTTCATCTCTAACATAGTTTTTAGTACAAAATTGTATTCTTGCAAAAATTCAATCCATTGTAATTGGGCACCATAATTTTTTTGTGAATTTAAGTATGATTTTAAAGATGATAATTTGAATATTGTGTAGAATAAATATAGAGTACAAGGTATGTAATTTTTGTGATTTTGATGTTAATAATTATAATTCAATATTATTAGAAGGTAATATGACACCTAAGTGTGGTATGTTTAAACATAGTAAACCTATTTTTTTGAAGAATAAGGATATCTGTAATGATATAACATTTAGACATAAAGCAGCATGGTTAAAAGTAGGCCCAAATAGATGAATGAATCTGACTGTCTGACATTAAAATGACAAAGATATCCAAGTTGATTGTTCCATAAATGAGAATTTTAAGATGAATGTACAACAATACTAGGAAGGATAAGTTCAAGAATAATATTCAATATGAAAGATTGAAGTGATATTTGCTGATAAGTTGAAATCAAGACTTAAGTGGTTTGGATATGTAAAATGAACATTAGAAAAAGTATCCATTAGACAAGTTTGTAAATTTGGTCTAAGAGATCATTTGGTAATGAAAAATGGTAAGACATAATTTTTCTTGGGTTGAAGATATTGAAACTGATTGTGAATAATATGCTTAATCTCTTAAACAGCACTCAATAGTAGCAAATAAAAAATGAGCATTCATAATTAAAGTAGTTAGGATAAAACTGATGATGATGATTAATTTTCTCATCTATATTGCATTAAGTAGACACCGACCTCACTCTATTATCATTGATGCACTTCATAATTAATTTTTCCCACAATGACTTCTTAAAATCAAAGAAAGTCATCCAAACACCACTCAAGTCTGCAAGTAACAACTAATAACTCTGCTACAGTTACTAAACCTGATACTATTGTGGTTGAAGGAAAAAGGGAATCGGATCTTATCATAGTGAAACACAAAGGTAAAAGTATTGGAAAAATGGAAGTGTAAGTACCATGCAAAGGCATATATCAGCAATAAATTAGGACCACCTCACATATGGTTCGGCATATTTAAGGTCAACAACGCTCCCACAATGGAAAAAGCATAAACTTTTTAATCTTGTAGTTGTATGTGCTGTAATGAATCCATTTTGCTCTCTTATTTGTCTGTCTGCTATTTATTATTATGATAGCTTTCCATGAATCTCTATTTATGATTATTGAGTATTTGCGATTAACACTTTGACGATCCTGTGAACTCTAGTTATCAGAAGATGACAAGCAATCCTTTTTGTATGTGACAAATTAAATGAGGCAAAAAAAAGCTAAATTGAAGAAAAAAATTAAAATTTTCATATGTGAGAAAATTATATAATGGTTTTTTTCAAAATGGTTCTAATAACAAGCAACATATGATCTTATACTTGGTGTGCATAAACAAGGAAAGGAAACATATGCTTAAAAAATAATGTCCCTAGGACTCTTAATGCTTTATTTCTTTAATTAAAGCAAACATCATGATGCTGTTAAGGGCTTTATCAACTTTGTATTTTTTTGTAAACATTTATCTGCATCTTACAAATTTCTTCATGATCTGCCATGTTTTGTTCTTCTACAAAGCTTCCTTCACTTTAGGACTTTGCCTCATTTATCAATGGATAATACCTCAGTGCATATTTTATTGATTGAAATGATGTTTATGCTCGCAAAGAAATCTTTCTGAGGTGATTAAACCTTTTCAGATAACACAAGCTGAGATAAAGAATATAACGTTTATTTTGGTTCACTTAGATATTTCTTTTTTTTTTCTTTATAATGAAATTTGATGAGATCATCGTCCTTATTTTTAGGTTTTGTTTTGGGACTCAGTTGCTAAAAAAGTTAACTCATTTTCTGGGTTTAGAGAAGAATCTTCTGCATGTATATTTTATCAAATTGGATCTTGACTCTTGAATACTATTGTTTATATGTCCAAATGCCAAGTGTCATGATTTAGCATTTCTGCGTTATGAGGATTGGAAACCGATTTAATCTTTGGACAAGCTCCTTTAGGAGACATCAGGACAATTTTAATATTAGTTAGGTGTGGGCGAAGAAGCCAGATTCTACAACAAGGCTCTCTATCCTTTCCACAATTGAACTCTTCCTTTGAAGATAAGATCTGATTAAATAAATGTTTATTTTTTTTAAAGTGACATCAATAGAGATTAGAAACATAAGAGTATTTTGTTTTGTCAGGTGTATGGTGATATTTATGCCCCTTTCGGGCTGATGAGTAGCCCACAAATATATACTTTATTGTTTTGGGATCTATTTTCGTACTATAAACCTAACATATAGGACACAACAAACAAATTCGCGTGTTGTTTATGATGTTCAATTTCATGTGAAATTGAGAATGTATTTCCATTGATTATTTGAACTCTGTACTTTTAGTGGGCAGCCTTTTAACGATATACAGAGCTATAAGGATGGCTCATCCCAATTTGATTTTGGAACATTTCTGCTAGAAAAATATTGCTCTACTTCTAGCCTAGAAGCAACTGATATTTTATTTTTGTTGCCTTATTTATAAATACTTGTGAATTATTGCCGATTTTTAAAATACTGGTACAAAATTTTGTTGAAGTAATCCTTGGCATTATTAGATTTAAGGTTTTTTTTTAAATTTTAATTTAAATTAGCTCTAAATCATATTATAAAATGTGGAAAGGAAAATACTTAACATTTGATTTATATCTAAGTGGAAAATCAATAAAATTTCAATGTAATTATCCTTGAAAGCAATTAAACCATCCAAAGTTACACTAGAAATAATAGAGCGACTATGACAGTGTGAATCAAATAGGAGCAATATAACTTCTTTTTTTACTTTGAGAAGATGAATGTGTCGTGGCCTGTGGATCTTGATCCAAGAATCCATGATGACTTTATTTGAGGCTTTTGATCTGTTGGAAAGGACAAGCTTACATGAGAGTGCGAAGGAATGTACTAATTTGGAAATCTTTTACATCTCCACTTTTCCCTTGATTAAATTCTTCTTGATACAAGCTTGTATTTAAATTTGTTTGGGTCATGTTTACATGAGCATGGCTTTTATTCTTTTGCTGTCCGTCACAATATCCCAATTTCTTGATGGCTATATTGAGTTTGTGAAGTAGCATGAATTGGGGTTTTCATGAGAATGAATGTTGCCCTCTTCATGGATATAGAGTAAGAGTGATGTAAGAAAATTAATAGATTGAATGTCGTCTTGAACAGTGATGGAAGTGGAGGTTTTCAATGATAGCTGGAAATACAATAGGAGGGAGATGAGGTGAGTATTGCTTGATCAAGTGGATTATGCGATGAAGCCGAGATGGAGGAATATTTTGGTTTATATATCTGTGGTGAGAGCTGTGGAGAGTTATGGAGGTGATGGGGATAGTTTAGGACTTGTTTGGGAGTAAAACTAGAGAAGTGATGCCATGTAGAGATTAGGGAGATCACAAAATCCAAAGAGTGTCATTCTAGGATTTGAATGGAAAGAGGGAATGCCAATGGAATTGAGTTAAAAAAGCTAAACATACATTCCATGTTTTGCCAGCTAGCTTCCCATGGCCATGAAAGTCGCCAACCATTTATGGAAGTCATGCACCGCAAAGTTACAAGGAGACAATGAAGTTTTGGATGTAATGACAACCAAACTGACTCTTTCATTCTTTCATTCCATATATTTTTATGTAAAGGAGCCATCTGCAATTACAACAAAAAAAATGTTGGAAAATTAGTGCAGCATTTAAATTTTCCTTAAGGGAAGTCAATTTTGCATGGCCCACATTATTTTCACGCAAATATAGTGGTTATCCAGAGGAGAGGTGGCAGACAATTCTTCTTGGTAATTGTACTGGAGGTGGTGGTTTCTTTGATGAAAGAGAAACTGGAAAGGAGAATTGGCATGGCTTCTCTTTCTCATAAATGGCAAACCTACATCCACTAACTACTCAATTAATTTTTAAAATTTAAATTACAATAATAAAATTACAAAAAATTCATTAAAATGAATTGACAATTTACATGTTATAACTTTCATCTATCTATGCTTTTATGATGTGTTGAGGAGGCCATGCATCATTATTTTGCTTGAAAATGAGCCTTTGTACTCGATCAGTTTGTTGTTCAATTTCCAACTTTCTTTTATGGCATGTCATAGCTTTTTATAGTAACTACATTAATGGTTATCATTGTTATTTTGATACGGAGTTTAAAACAATTTTGCTTTCACATTGTCATTGATTGATGGTTTTTCTATACTTGTATTGTGATGAGGTGGGCGTAATTGGGTGCTCCACAAAACCCCCGCAATCGGGATGTCTGTACCTAAGTGGTTCATAAGTGGCTGCCTCCTTTCTATAGGGGGACCCAATTCTAATTATCTAGGGCTTATATTTTTGACTCCCGTGTTTTTTGGTTTTCAGTTTTTGCGTGAGTTTGCTTAGGATAGTCGCCGGCGTCCGTTTCTTACTTCCAGGGTGGTATCCGAGGTTGCGTGGTGCTCCGGCTGTTTCATGCCCCTAAGGTGATGATTTTTCTTTCCCAAACTACTCCACATTCCTCTCACTTCACTGCCACGCATTCGTTTTTGCTGCAGCTGCCCAGACAGCAGCCTTTTGTTGTTCTTCCTGCAGTATCCCACTTTTCCTCGCTGATGCCGTCCCCGGACAGCACCCCAGACAGCCACCCTTTCGCTGTCTTGTCATCCACTGCCCTCCCTCTTACCGCCGCAGCTCAGAATATCATTTCTTCTATTTTTTGGCCTCTATCCGGCCTCTCAACCTTGCTTCCATAGCCTAGAACAGTCTGCCTTCTCGACGTTCCGACAGTTTCTTTCCTCCCCTTTGCTATCATCGCTGCCCCCTTGCTGCCACCCTACCTTCTAGCCCATCAACGAACATTTGGTGCCTCTCTATAGGTTCGAACCCTTGCCGATCACTACCACCACCTCAAAGTCCACCCTAGTTTGAGTAGGTGTTGTCATTTGTAGCCATTGTTTATTTCGGCGCATCGTGTTTGTTGCCATTTCCTATTTCTGTTTGTGTGGTTGTAATCTCTTATTTTGAAATCAGCAATATTATTTTTCTTTCATATTATTGTTTAGGTTAACTCATGTATCATTTGATATCAGAGCTAGCTTAACCCTAGTCCTATCTAACGGTTTATAGCATCCACCTATACCCAACCCAATCTCCACTTAAAATTTTTCTTTCCCACCCTACACCCTAAACCCTAAACCCAATTTTAGGAACATTAAAATTGGAAAGAAATAATATTAAATTTCAGAATCGAGGCAAAACTTTTAAAATGGGGAAGGAAACAAAATCAAATTTCAGATTTAATGCAATTGTTTTAAAATTAGAGGGAGAATAAAATCAGATTTTGGATTTTAGGAAAGATTATATAATTAGGAAAGGTTTATGGAGTTAAGAAAGGAAAGAAAGAAAAATGCCTAGCCCCGCATTAGGGGCATAATGTTGGCTGCTGGAAGGACTGGTTGTAGGCTATTAGTAGAATTAGAGCAGGAACATAACAAATGAAGGCTGCTAGAAAAATTGCTGTTATTGGATGAGTTGAGGATTCTCGAAGGATATAGAAACAATGAAGGAAGAGGGGGTATCAACAACAACGAAGGTTGTGCTTAAATGGAATATCTTGAATAATGAAGGTTATGGTAGATACTTAAGAATACATGCCCTAGGGTTATGTGAATGTAAAAATATTTTAGAGAATTATATTGATCTCACTTGATTCTAATTATAATTTGATGCATAATAAACAACAGTCTCTAGTCACGTGAAGTCAAAGGTATAGAAAAATTTGCTTAATCACAACAAGCATAAGGATGTCCTAAATTAATTATTAGTTTAATATTTATTGTTACAACTAATCATGAGGAGTCAAAAGGTATAGAAAAATTTGCTTAATCACAGGAAACATAAAGATATCCTAATTTAATTATTAGTTTAATTTTTATTGCTACAATTTTATGTTATTATGCAATTACTATGTTTAGATTTAATGTTAAGGAAATTTATATACATGCGACACTATTCTTATTTATTTATATATTTAACACATAAACTTCTATTTTTATATTTATAGCATTTTAGTGTTATAAACCTATGTATAAGAAGTTGTATTTCAATTTTAGAAAATAACTAATAATGTTATTTTTGATGTGATATTAAAGATTTGAGTGCTATGCATGTAAATATGAAAAATTTAGGTGTTTGATATTTAAATACATGAGAAATATGTGGTATGTATGTAAATGCCCTTTAATTTTATCGATGTATATGAAAAGTTTGGAAAATTTTAATTAGATTAGAGTTTAAATTCTCAAGTGTGAGAGAAATTAGTTTTTATCATGTGAGGAGTTATTAATTAATTGCATGAATCATATTTAATTAATTTAATAATTTATTTAGTGTTTCCAATGTTTAATGAGTTGGCCTTCCACCTTCCTCTTGAAAGGAGAGGCCACCTCCACGCCCTTTCTCTTCCCTCTTTATCTCCATTTTCTTTTCTTAGTTGTAAAAGGACAAAAAAAAAAAGAATTTCATCCAAGATTTGGAGGGTTGATGACCAGCCCCACGAGTGGAGATTTGATGATCTTCCACCACCCTATTGCTCTGATGAATAATAGGTTTTTTTTGTTGTTGCACTTTTATTCATATTTGCTATTGAAATCAATCTTTGTTGTGAGAATTCTCCTTTTTCTCTTTGTATTTCTAATTCTTCTCCCTAACTTTTCTCCAGTACCCAAACCAAAATCCAATATTAGTGGTGGACCAAGTTTAGGAATGAATCTGTCCTATTTCTGTTAAGTCTGATTTTTTGTCAACCTAAACACTTTGAAAACTAGTAAAAGGCTCCAATATTAATCTAGACACCTTTTTTTATCATTAATAAGAGTTTTTTTTATCAAGCGCTAACTTTCTCCACTAAAGTCTAACACATACACAAAACCTATTTCTATATTAGGGTGTTTTTTTGCGTGATTTAGTCTCCAAATAAAATCTAGTACAAAAAAGAACATTCTAGAATAAGCATCCCAATCTAGGATTCTCAATTAGTATCAAGCCCTGAATTTACATATATTCTTATATACTAGGCTTAAATATAGGTCTAGGGCTTTATTATTTTTAGCTTCATCTTGTACGAACCACTTACAACTTAAGTTTTTCCTTTAAATCTTGCACATAAATCCTAATCTTTTGCTACCACGCTTTCTTTGACATTCTTTGAAGCTTGCTGACTCAAAATACTATATCACTCTAAGGCAAGTTTTAGGATCTCCATCAAAATCAATACACGGCCCTACACAAGCTGTAGGTGGAGAAGGGAACATACAAAAAAAGTAAATATATAATTGAAAAGTAACGCTCATTGAATAATTTTACGATTCAAGAATTAATTTTGAATTTTTTTCCATATGGAGCTACTACCGTAAATCACTTTTTAGACGGTTTTAAAGTCCTGCTCCTGTTTAAATTGTTTCGTTCCATTAGAATTTTAGTCCAATATTGGATAACAGGCACACCTCCCAACAATAGAGTTTCTTTTGCATTTTTTATCTTGGACTTGAAACCAAATAGTTGGTAATATGTGTCTATATATACATTACACAGATGAAGAATGGAGCCTGCAATCAAGAGTCATTTTCTTTAATGAGATGATCCACCGCACACTCAAGTAATGTACCTCAAAGGTTGGTTGTGAGATTTTACTTTAATTACTTCAACATGAAGTAGGCACCATCACTTTAGATATGCCCTTTTCAGTGATAAAGCCGCACAAAAAATAAAAAAATAAAAAAAAATAAAAAAAATACACAACACTTAATTCTACACCTAAATTTTATTTTTTGCATAAATGTCACTTTACCAATGCATGAAAAGGTGTAGTTCACTTTTGAAAAGTCAAAATAGTGATATTTTGGTGAGATGTGAAAATTTAGGTGGTATAAAGGTACAAAGGTAGAGTTTAGGTGTTAGATATGTAACTACATAGGAATTGGCTGGAATGTATGTAAATGCCCCTAGAAAAACCTGATGTCATTATCTAGCAGGACTAATTTTCAATTCATGGGAATTTTTTTACATGTATGAGTTGCTCCCCACATCTTGAATCTAACGGTTCAAGTTGGCTTTAAACTGATTAGCAAAGGCACTAGGAAAATTAGAGAATCAGTTTTGTTCATTAAGTCAAGTAATTGCTTATTGAAGTGGTAAATTGCAAGGCAACTTGGGGTTTTCTACCTCAAAAGGATTATGTGTTGATTCCGACAAGTGGGAAATCTTGAAAATGGAGTTAACTCAAATCACAATAAGAAAAATAAATATTATTACTGAAAACAAATAGATGGTTAGAATCAACACACTTGAAAAAAAAAATACGACAACTAGACACCCATAAATCTGAAATAACAATAACAACGACATAAGCACTACTCAACTAGGGTGGATCTCGAGAGGTGGTGGTGAACTTTAAGGGATTGGAAGGTGGTGGCAAGGTCGGGAAGGTGTCTGGCTGTGGGGAAATCATGGAAAGGAACGTTAGCTTGCTGTCCCGTGTGGCAGCATGCAAGGAATTGCTGTAACAGGCTGGAACCGCAAGAATAAGCTGCCCAGGGATGCTAGAAAGAGGGAGGACAGCTGTGTGATGGCTTTCTGGGGGTGGCGGCAAGTTCGTGAGAGGAGAAGGTGGCTGGGAAGGTGAAATACTGCAGGAAATAGTGATTACCTGCAGTTCTGGATGACGGCAGCAAAGGAAGTAGGTTGGAAGCGATGCGAGGAGGTTGGGACAGGGTGGAGGGTGTGTGTGTGGGGTGGCAGTAAGGTTGGGAAGTGAGAGAGGTTGCTGGAAATGGAGGGACGGCAGGAAACAATAGTAAAAGTTGCTCTTGCTGGTGGCTACAGCGAGATACGGTGACTAGGAGCATCATGGGGAGGTTGGGGAAGGGAATAGAGAATATAACCATCATATTGGGAGAGAGATACAACAAAAAAACCACCCAAAATATTCAATACAACCCTTGATGGAGAAGACGAACGCCACTCCTAAACAAAGTCATGCCAAAAACTGCAATCCAAACTTTAATACAACTTATTGTCGGCCGTTTTATCGTTCAGCTTAATTTTCGTGGTTTGAAAAAGANTTTCTCTCCTTAATTAGAGAGATTAGTTGTCTCTTATATTTTGTTATTATTCATTTTCTTTTCTATTGTATTATTATTCATTTTCTTTTCTAGCAAGTCATGTAATGGGTATTTATACCCCTCTTTGCATCAATAAAATCAAACATTCTGAAGTATTCCGCATTATTCTAAAATTCAACTGGTATCAGAGCCTAGTTTCGTACTCTAGCCACCAACCCTCCTGTGAGAATTGTCGGATTCTCTTCCTGCCGTCCTCTATGCAGGAAGGGAGGGGAACAAATTTTTCTCGATCGAGAGAGGCGGTTGTGGAGGAAAGAGGGATTCCGGCGACACTAACTCCATCTTCCAATTCGACGTCAACTCGACGACTCCACAAGGGAGATCCGTTCGGACATACTCTGCAGAGAGAATCAAAGGAGCGTCTTCAAACTTCTCCTAGGGCAATCGGTCGGTGATCTGTCTGAAACCTAGGCGGATTTTTTCGTCGGCGATCGCTCGATGCATTTTTTATTTCAAAACCATCTGATCCAGCTCCTCTCTTCTTCTCCGGCTCGCCGCTGGCTAGATCCAATAAACCGATGGTCAATGACGCCCGATTCGGCGAAAGTACTCCGATCCCGATACGAAGGGGAATAACAATTTTTTTCTCCAGATCCCTTGCAACGCTGCTCTACAACGATTTCACCGAGACTAGTTGCGAGCGCATCAACGACATCTCCGCCGCACCAAGGCAAGAAGCAGAAGACGCCACCTTTCCTTGACAAATCCGATGATTCCACGNAAAAGGTCCAAGTGAGGTAAAACCAAGCCAAACATCTCCAAATCAGAAGAAGCACGATCAAAATAGGAGTTCAAAATTTGAGGCAGCATCCTCATACATCCAAAATGTTAGAGTCCTCCAGATGATCGACAGTGAAGCATCTGGCTTCCAAAAAGTATTGCGTGTAGAATAAAACCCGAAACAGGAGCATAATTGAAGGCGTGAATAGCGGACTTGATGGACCGAACTCGCGAGCAGCAAAATAGAGAATAAAACGGTTGCCAAAATTCAGCTCATATATAATCATGTTAGATCAAAGCATAAAATAGCAAAAAGAACCCCAAAAAGCCATAACAGAATGATAGGAAGTAAGATCACTAGCAAGATTTGAAACAACAAACATTGAAAATTTATCTTCTGATANTCGTTGCGCTGCCCACGATGTTTGCTCCGAGTCTCTCGTAGTAGCACCTCCTGGTATAATTTTAGTTTTGAAAATACCCCTAACCACTAGGTTATCCTAAACTAAGGCATAATGTATCAAAGTAGCTAGCATGCAGTGTGAAAGAAAAAGTAAGAGGGCACTGTATAGTAAAGAGAACATGCTAGGGAAGCGGTATAACAGGCTACATATGAAAGACAGTAGCAGGTAGAAACAGGAAAATATGCTATGCAGGAAGAACAACAGGTAGAGACAGGAAAAACATGCTATACAGGAAGAGCAATAGCAGGTATAAGCGGGAAAATTAAATACTGTAAAATGTAAAGCAAACCTGTACACACCCGTGAGATCCGATGTTCCTTAGGTGTAGCAAGCCTAGATGCATCTCAAAAAGCAAAA
>JXCR01140190.1:0-20955 GCA_002079205.1 Phalaenopsis hybrid cultivar | reverse complement strand
TATAAAAAGGTCCACGAACTCCTCCCAACTTATCGTCATATTTGGTAGGTCCTCTAATCTATCCTGACGCTGCCCACACCACCATTTTTCAACTTTTCCATCTAGCACAAACGTTTCCAACGATACTCTTCTTTTATCTGGATAAACCTTGTTATCTAGTATCTTTTTTATCCTCATTAACTAGTTCTCCCCTTCAATTAGGGTTTTAGTTACTTTAAATAAAGGTAGACACTGATTTTGAAATATCTTCAAATACTTATCTACAACGACAATATCACTTCCGATAGACTGCGATCTGGACTCCTGAATCAACTAAATCATTGTCGCCATCTTTTCGATAACGACATTCGTGTTCACGTTAATAGTAAATTTTACTTCTTTGCTTTCTATCTAATTCTCTTCTTCTATGATTTTGGGTGTATTACTATGCTTAAATGTTGAATAATTAATATCTTAAGTTAACTTTAACTTTTTTTATAATTATTAAAATTTCTTATAATTATTCTATTGACTCTTTTATCAATATTTAATTAATTAAGTTTAAGATTTGGTATCTGATACCACTTTTGTCACGACCCAACCTGCGGTTTGGAATTAACCAAGATGGAAACTGATGGTCAGGCAGTGGATGATCATTCTCTATAAAGAATATTTTACAAATGAAATATCAACTAATCAAATTTAATTAAAGCAATATATTTAATATTATCTCGTTACTAGTTGTCTGCGTCTTTTATAATTGTTTTCTCTTCTATCACCCACTTTTTAATCAATTAAATTAACATGAATAGTTAGTTTAAAATAACTGTGAGTTAAACAAGTGAATATTCATGCTTATAAATCACAATAATACAAAAGAAAAGAAAACAATATGCATGACAGTCAAACTTTTAATAAATCAATAAAAATATTTAATGTTATTCAAAACAAATTATAATATCAATAACATATCAATATCATTATACTGTATAACCGTCACAGGAGCACTATCTAAAAATTCTATCAATTAAAACACAAATATCAATATCATTTTTTATATACGTGCATTGATACCTTAATTTTCCCTCACTAATACCATTAAGATGTGGCTCCATCATAATCAGTCATGCATATACAAGCAGTTAATATAAATATGTTATTAATTTGACTGTCACATTCAATTCATTATACTATATATAACATACAACAATGCATGATATTATGTAACTATAAACATTACTAACAATGTGATCAATAAAGAAAAAATATATAACTCAAAATAAAGTTTGTGCAACTATCATTTTCTACCCATGCATAAAAATAAAAAAGAAACAAAAAATTACCATATATTAAAATTATGAGTACTCATCTCGATGACGTTTAATTCNACATACAACAATGCATGATATTATGTAACTATAAACATTACTAACAATGTGATCAATAAAGAAAAAATATATTACTCAAAATAAAGTTTGTCCAACTATCATTTTCTACCCATGCATAAAAATCGAAAAGAAACAAAAAATTACCATAGATTAAAATTATGAGTACTCATCTCGATGACGTTTAATTTGATAAAATTTTCCCCCAACGTCAGGTCATCTAAAGTGGAAGCCTAACATAAACATGATTTAAAATTGAATTTATTTATTATTTTAAATAAACTATTAACTTTTCATTATTATTTTACTTTGTGCAATCTTGTTTATTTATATATTCAATATATATATATATATATAACGGCGGGCAGGTCTACTAGGATTTCGCTTGATGGTGATTCCTTGCTTTGAATCTCTCGGTTTCACTCCATCGACTTCGTCGTGCCTGATGACGAAGGGTTTCATGCTATCAGTTTCGTCGCTTTTATCGTTCTGCCAGCCCCTGTGCTTCTTCTGCTTTGACAACGTAGGGTTTAACACGCTTCGTCCCTTAACACCTGTTGTCGACGACGCTTTCCCTATACTTAACGATGCCTTTNTAACGGCGGGCAGGTCTACTAGGATTTCGCTTGATGGTGATTCCTTGCTTTGAATCTCTCGGTTTCACTCCACCGACTTCGTCGTGCCTGACGACGAAGGGTTTCATGTTATCAGTTTCGTCACTTTTATCGTTCCGCCAGCCCCTGTGCTTCTGCTTTGACAACGTAGGGTTTAACACGCTTCGTCCCTTAACACCTGTTGTCGACGACGCTTTCCCTATACTTAACGATGCCTTTGCCCTGACGACAGAAAGTTCCCGTACTCAACATCGCCTCTGTCGCCCTGCCCAACAGAAGGTCTCCGTACTCGAAGAGTCTTTGTCGCCCTGCCCAACAGAAATTCTCTGCTCGCCTTTTTCCGGCAGCTTGCCTGACCGTTTTGGAGATGGCCTCGACGTGCGTTTCTATGCCAATGCACTTGCCGACGNCGATGCCTTTGCCCTGACGACAGAAAGTTCCCGTACTCAACATCGCCTCTGTCGCCCTGCCCAACAGAAGGTTTCTGTACTCGAAGAGTCTTTGTCGCCCTGCCCAACAGAAATTCTCTGCTCGCCTTTTTCCAGCAGCTTGTCTGACCGTTTTGGAGATGGCCTCGACGTGCGTTCCTATGCCAATGCACTTGCCGACAACTTTCCTATTTCTAATCGTGCTACTTTTTCAGGTTCAGAGCCTGGTTTTCACATTGACATGTCCTGCAATGTTCCTCAATCTTTTCACGACGCTCTTGAAGATGATGGTGATCACACATTTCTTAAAGAGCTTGGAAAAAAAAAAATGGAATTTTGCTCTTCTTCTCACTGAGGCTGAAACCAGTACTCGCGTCCTCTTGATGTTTTGCTCTAGTGGGGAAATTCTCTTATGTTCATCCAAAACTGGAGATCATTCGGAAAGAGTTTGATGCTATGAAGCTATTGGGCAGTTGGAATATTGACTTAACGGTCGACATATACTTATCCAGTTATCTCACGATGTCGATTACACTGACATTTATTCTCGAACAACTATTAAGATTTACAACCGTTTTATGAAAATTCTCAAGTGGATTGTTGATTTTGATTTNTGGGGAAATTCTCTTATGTTCATCCAAAACTGGAGATCATTCGGAAAGAGTTTGATGCTATGAAGCTANTTTTCAGGTTCAGAGCCTGGTTTTCACATTGACATGTCCTGCAATGTTCCTCAATCTTTTCACGACGCTCTTAAAGATGATGGTGATCACACATTTCTTAAAAAGCTTGGAAAAAAAAATGGAATTTTGCTCTTCTTCTCACTGAGGTTGAAACTAGTACTCGCGTCCTCTTGGTGTTTTGCTCTAGTGGGGAAATTCTCTTATGTTCATCCAAAACTGGAGATCATTCGGAAAGAGTTTGATGCTATGAAGCTATTGGGCAGTTGGAATATTGACTTAACGGTCGACATATACTTATCCAGTTATCTCACGATGTCGATTACACTAACATTTTTTCTCGAACAACTATTAAGATTTACAACCGTTTTATGAAAATTATCAAGTGGACTGTTGATTTTGATTTAAAAGCGGAGTCCCCTATCATTCCTGTTTGGATAAAGTTTTTGGGANATCCCTAAATATACTAATGACTGTCTAATATAATCTTTTAATCTCGAAAAAAATCTTTAGCACTTTTTTTTTTGCAATGGCGATCAATTGTAGCACATACCTTGATAGTGCAGTGAATTCTGCTTAATACTACATGACTATTTTCTCTCTTTGCCTCAACTTGATGAGTTTGTCCTACATGTTTTGTCGAGCAAACATGGGGTACGAACCACTCTATAAAAAGGTCCACGAACTCCTCCCAACTTATCGTCATATTTGGTAGGTCCTCTAATCTATCCTGACGCTGCCCACACCACCATCTTTCAACTTTTCCATCTAGCACAAACGTTTCCAACGATACTCTTCTTTTATCTGGATAAACCTTGTTATCTAGTATCTTTTTTATCCTCATTAACTAGTTCTCCCCTTCAATTAGGGTTTTAGTTACTTTAAATAAAGGTAGACACTGATTTTGAAATATCTTCAAATACTTATCTACAACGACAATATCACTTCCGATAGACTGCGATCTGGACTCCTGAATCAACTAAATCATTGTCGCCATCTTTTCGATAACGACATTCGTGTTCACGTTAATAGTAAATTTTACTTCTTTGCTTTCTATCTAATTCTCTTCTTCTATGATTTTGGGTGTATTACTATGCTTAAATGTTGAATAATTAATATCTTAAGTTAACTTTAACTTTTTTTATAATTATTAAAATTTCTTATAATTATTCTATTGACTCTTTTATCAATATTTAATTAATTAAGTTTAAGATTTGGTATCTGATACCACTTTTGTCACGACCCAACCTGCGGTTTGGAATTAACCAAGATGGAAACTGGCGATCAGGCAGTGGATGATTATTCTCTATAAATAATATTTTCCAAATGAAATATCAGCTAATCAAATTTAATTAAAGTAATATATTTAATATTATCTCGTTACTAGTTGTCTGCGTCTTTTATAATTGTTTTCTCTTCTATCACCCACTTTTAATCAATTAAATTAACATGAATAGTTAGTTTAAAATAACTGAGTTAAACAAGTGAATATTCATGCTTATAAATCACAATAATACAAAAGAAAAGAAAACAATATGCATGACAGTCAAACTTTTAATAAATAAATAAAAATATTTAATGTTATTCAAAATAAATTATAATATCAATAATATATCAATATAATTATAGTGTATAACANTAAGATTTGGTATCTGATACCACTTTTGTCACGACCCAACCTGCGGTTTGGAATTAACCAAGATGGAAACTGATGGTCAGGCAGTGGATGATCATTCTCTATAAAGAATATTTTACAAATGAAATATCAACTAATCAAATTTAATTAAAGCAATATATTTAATATTATCTCGTTACTAGTTGTCTGCGTCTTTTATAATTGTTTTCTCTTCTATCACCCACTTTTTAATCAATTAAATTAACATGAATAGTTAGTTTAAAATAACTGTGAGTTAAACAAGTGAATATTCATGCTTATAAATCACAATAATACAAAAGAAAAGAAAACAATATGCATGACAGTCAAACTTTTAATAAATCAATAAAAATATTTAATGTTATTCAAAACAAATTATAATATCAATAACATATCAATATCATTATACTGTATAACCGTCACAGGAGCACTATCTAAAAATTCTATCAATTAAAACACAAATATCAATATCATTTTTTATATACGTGCATTGATACCTTAATTTTCCCTCACTAATACCATTAAGATGTGGCTCCATCATAATCAGTCATGCATATACAAGCAGTTAATATAAATATGTTATTAATTTGACTGTCACATTCAATTCATTATACTATATATAACATACAACAATGCATGATATTATGTAACTATAAACATTACTAACAATGTGATCAATAAAGAAAAAATATATAACTCAAAATAAAGTTTGTGCAACTATCATTTTCTACCCATGCATAAAAATAAAAAAGAAACAAAAAATTACCATATATTAAAATTATGAGTACTCATCTCGATGACGTTTAATTTGATAAAATTTTCCCCCAACGTCAGGTCATCTAAAGTGGAAGCCTAACATAAACATGATTTAAAATTGAATTTATTTATTATTTTAGATAAACTATTAACTTTTCATTATTATTTTACTTTGTGCAATCTTGTTTATTTATATATTCAATATATATATATATATATAACGGCGGGCAGGTCTACTAGGATTTCGCTTGATGGTGATTCCTTGCTTTGAATCTCTCGGTTTCACTCCACCGACTTCGTCGTGCCTGACGACGAAGGGTTTCATGTTATCAGTTTCGTCACTTTTATCGTTCCGCCAGCCCCTGTGCTTCTGCTTTGACAACGTAGGGTTTAACACGCTTCGTCCCTTAACACCTGTTGTCGACGACGCTTTCCCTATACTTAACGATGCCTTTGCCCTGACGACAGAAAGTTCCCGTACTCAACATCGCCTCTGTCGCCCTGCCCAACAGAAGGTTTCTGTACTCGAAGAGTCTTTGTCGCCCTGCCCAACAGAAATTCTCTGCTCGCCTTTTTCCAGCAGCTTGTCTGACCGTTTTGGAGATGGCCTCGACGTGCGTTCCTATGCCAATGCACTTGCCGACAACTTTCCTATTTCTAATCGTGCTACTTTTTCAGGTTCAGAGCCTGGTTTTCACATTGACATGTCCTGCAATGTTCCTCAATCTTTTCACGACGCTCTTGAAGATGATGGTGATCACACATTTCTTAAAGAGCTTGGAAAAAAAAAAATGGAATTTTGCTCTTCTTCTCACTGAGGCTGAAACCAGTACTCGCGTCCTCTTGATGTTTTGCTCTAGTGGGGAAATTCTCTTATGTTCATCCAAAACTGGAGATCATTCGGAAAGAGTTTGATGCTATGAAGCTATTGGAATATTGACTTAACGGTCGACATATACTTATCCAGTTATCTCACGATGTCGATTACACTGACATTTATTCTCGAACAACTATTAAGATTTACAACCGTTTTATGAAAATTCTCAAGTGGATTGTTGATTTTGATTTAAAAGCGGAGTCCCCTATCATTCCTGTTTGGATAAAGTTTTTGGGGTTAAAATTACATCTGTTCAACTTGAAAATTTTCAACTTTTTAGCAACTGTTTACGGTAACCCGCTCAATAATGATAGTCCTACGCTTGCTGTTACCAGATCCTCTGTGGCTTGTGTGTTAGTTGATAGAGATATGGATTGACACCACTCACAACATGTGACAACAAAATGTTAAAATAGAATCACACCCTCTTTATTGCTCTCATTGTAATATGTTTGGCCACAGTTCTACTATTTACTATCGCTTGCATCCCCATCTAAAGACGAATTTCACTAAAGATCAGGCACCTACCATCCCTATTGAGAATGTGCAACCCGATCCTCTTTCCAACATCGCAGTTCCAGATGAAGAACGCTATACTACAGGTACAGATCCAAATGTGCTTATACCACTCACTATTATTAAAGAAGGTTCACTTATATGCCAAGAAACACGAGAGTGCTTCTTTGATTCGATAAAAGATCAGCTAGTACAACAAGAAGTTGATTCTAATGTTCAACAACTTACACATGTTCGACACACTTTAGATCAATTCACTGATCAGGTGAAGCCAATTTTCGGATGAGGAATGACAGTCTATTCCAGGAGGAAGAAGAATGAAGGTCGACTTGTGCTCGGGAATTTATTGGATGATACATTGGTTACTACGTGCAATGACACTCATCTTACTAATTTCTTAGCTGGTTCATTCCCTAGATCTATAGGCAGAGACAAGACAAAATCGGGTCTCTCTGTAGCTACCAGATCAATATTTTGATACTTTTTGGTTATTTTTCTTTAGATTTCTCATGAATTTTTCTGTATTTTCTCTTTTTGGAACCATTTGATGTGGTGGTTATCGTGTGAGCATGGTGTCATGTGTCAAAATACTGAGTATCATAATGGTTAGTATATTAAATAGAAAGTAGAATACAAATAGATTGTGTGGGAGGGCCCAAAACCCTACCCACATGATAACCACCATATCAAATTGTTCCAAAAAGAGAAAATACAAAGAAAAACATGATAGACCTAAAGAAAAAACAAAAAAAGTATCAAAATACGGAGTATCAGGTTGCTAGAGAGAGACCTGATTTTGTCTTGCCTCTTCCTCTAGTTCTATGGAAGGAGCCAACTAATAAATTGGTAAGATGAGTGTCATTGTCAGTAGTAACCAGTGTCATCCAATAAATTTTCGAGCTCGAGTCGGCCTCCATTCTTCTTCTTTCTCCTGGAATAAATCTGTCATTCCTCATCCTAAGATTGGTTCACCTGATCAATGAATTGATCTAAAGTGTGTCGAACTTGTGTATGTTGTTGAACATTAGAAACAAATGCTTGTTGTGCGAGCTGATCTTTTATCAGATCGAAGGAGCACTCTCGTGAGTCTCGGCATGTAAGTGGGTTTTCTTCAATAATAGTGAGTGGTATAATCACAATTGGATCTTTACCTGTAGTATGGTGTTCTTCATCTGGAACTGCGGTGTTGAAAATTGGATCGGGTTGCACCTTCTCAGCAGGGATAGTAGGTGGTTGATCTTTAGAGATATTCTGTTTTAAATGAGGATGCAAACGATAACAAATAGTAGAACTGTCTCCAAACATACTGCAATTAGAGCAATAAGGAGGGTGTGATTCGATTTTAACTTTTTGTCAATTCCCGTTGTGAGTGCTAATCTATACCTCATCTTGAGCTGGTTGAGTGATATCTCTCTCAACTAGCACACATGCCATAGGGGGTCTGGTGACAGCAAGCGTAGGACTATCAACTTTGAGAGGCTTACCGTAAGCAGTTGTTAAAGATTAGAAAATTTTCAAGTTAAACAAATGTAATTTTAACCCTGAAAACTTTATCTAAACAAGAATGATAAGGGACTCTGCTTTTAGATCAAAATCGACAGTCCATTTTATAATTTTCATAAAACGGTTATCGATTTTGATAATTTTTCGAGAAAAAATGCGAGCGTAATTAACATCGTGAGATAATTGAATAAGTATATGTCGACCGTCAAATAAACTAATATTTCAGCTGCCCAATAGCTTCATAACATCAAACTCTTTTCGAATGATCTCCAGTTTTGGGTGACCATAAAGAAATTTCCCCATTAGAGCAAAACGACAAGAGGACACGAGTGTTTTTTTCAACCTCAGTGAGAATGATCTCTAATTTTGGGTGACCATTTTTTTGTCAAGCTTTTAATGAAAGTGTGATCACTACCATCTTCAAAATCGTTGTGGAAATATTGAGGAACATTGTAGGACTTGCCAATATGAAAATCAGGCTCTAAACCTGAAAGAGGAGCACGAGTAGGAATAAGTAAGTCGTCGGCAAGTGCATTGGCACCAGAATGCATTGTCGAGGCCATCTCCAGAACAGCTAGGCGAGGCAATCAGAAGGAACTGTGTCAAGCAGCACAGTCGACGTGAGGAAGAAGAACGAAATGTGAGAAGTCGCACAATGAGCACAAGGAGAAGCAGACAGTCGAGGCATGGGCGAAACAGGCGAAAGAAACAGGCAAACGAAGTTGAAGCAATTGTGAAGTTTAGCGGATGAAATCGAAACAGACAAAGTCACGAAATCGGAGCAGATGAAATGACGAAGTCGTATCAGTGCGAGATCCTTACTGCAATAGGGAAGACGACGAAACCGAAGGAGCCCTTCGTCGTCGATTTGGAATGAAAACGAAGGAATCAAAGAGAGGTTTCGCCATCGGGCGAAACTCTAGCAGAGCTACCCGCACCCGCCATCGTCTATATATATATATATATATATATATGCTAGGGGTTCGCCATCACGGCGAAACCTGGTATCTCCTCGTCGATTTGCTGTTCGTCATATCTTTTCTTCATCGTGCTTCGTTTGCGTTGTTTGGCGTCGATTTCTTCGTCGCGCATTGTCATACACGTCTGTCAGCCCTCCGGTCGTGCTTCTGCGGCTCCCGTCCGTCGCGCACCGTCAAGCTCGAAGTGTCGCGCGTCTGTCAGCTGTGCCTCGCTTTTGCGGCTCTCGGCTTCTTCGTCGCGAATTTTCAGCTGCGCCTTGTGCGGCTCCAACTTCTGCGGCTCCATCCTATGAACTACTCACAGTTCAGACTCAAGTAGCTTGTTGCTGTTCAACTACCTTGCATGGCTACTGCTCCTTCTCAACCACCGACTACTAATGTTTGAAACCTTGGGAAGGCTTTCTTTGTTGATATGGTTGGCTCTGTGGGATCAGATCAAGTTTTCTCTCAGGTTTATCATGAATCATTCAAAGNGTCGTATTAGTGCGAGATCCTTACTGCAATAGGGAAGACGACGAAACCGAAGGAGCCCTTCGTCGTCGATTTAGAATGAAAACGAAGGAATCAAAGCGAGGTTTCGCCATCGGGGGAAACTCTAGCAGAGCTACCCCCACCCGCCATCGTCTATATATATATATATATATGCTAGGGGTTCGCCATCATGGCGAAATTTGGTATCTCCTCGTCGATTTGCTGTTCGTCGTATCTTTTCTTCATCGTGCTTCGTTTGCATTGTTTGGCGTCGATTTCTTCGTCGCGCATTGTCATACGCGTCTATCAGCCCTCCGGTCGTGCTTCTGCGGCTCCCGTCCGTCGCGGACCGTCAAGCTCGAAGTGTCGCGCGTCTGCAGCTGTGCCTCGCTTTTGCGGCTCTCGGCTTTTTCGTCGCTAATTTTCAGCTGCGCCTTGTGCGGCTCCAACTTCTGCGGCTCCATCCTATGAACTACTCACAGTTCAGACTCAAGTAACTTGTCGCTGTTCAACTACCTTGCATGGCTACTGCTCCTTCTCAACCACCGAGTACTACTGTTTTAAACCTTGGGAAGGCTTTCTTTGTTGATATGGTTGGCTCTATGGGATCAGATCAAGTTTTCTCTCAGGTTTATCATGAATCATTCAAAAGCTAGGAGGACTGCAACCTTATCAAGAAGACGGGTAGGAACAGTGGCAAATTGGCTATATTCTTCTCTGACTTTGAAGTTTCCAACCTGGTTAACAAGTTTAAATTCACCCTCATCGAGAAGTTCCAATCGGGACATCCCAAAATGGAAATTGTTTGAAAGGCTTTTGAAGATCTCAAACTATTGGGACTTTAGAAGGTTGACCTCTTTGATAGGAGACATGTGATGATACAATTATCTAAAGTGGAAGATTATGCCAAAATATTTTCCAAAAAAATTTATGACAATAGAGGAAAAATATATGAAATTGCTTAAGTGGTCTCCTGAACCCTAGTCAAGAACCACCTATAGTTCCAATTTGGTTTAAACTACCTGACCTAAAATTGCAATACTTCAACCACCAAGTCCTCTACTCTATTAGAGCTGCACTAGGGAGACCTATGAAATTGGATACATTCACCTTCAATTTAAGCAGGTCTTCGGTTGGAAGAATTCTTGTTGAAAGGAATATCAACCTCTCTGATGCAGACGAAATATGGCTTGGTATTGCAAAAAATGGGTATTGGCAGCCAATTATAGCAAAACAAAAACCCTACTACTGCAATCACTGTAAACTGTTTGGGCACACCCTTATCAAATGCTTCAGGCTTCGCCCATATTTGAGATCGACAGCTCCTTACAACATCAACAGTTAGTCTTCCATAAATGTTGAATGAGAATTTGACTCATAAGGCTACTCACCAACCAGACCAGCAGCTTCTGCCTACTGTTGTTGAGGCAGCTCTTTATCAGATTACAAAGTTTACGAATTTTGTCGTAGCAGATGCTGGTTGAAGTGTCTTTGAACCACCTATTGCGAGAGAAGAGGGTACTAAAGTTATGGAGGAGTGTCAGGATCAAGGTGTGTTGCAGGCTGAGTCAGATCAACAGTTTACCTCCATCGAAGATCCCTTTATTGTTCACACGGGACTACCTCTAGCAGATGATTGGTAGGTTTACAAATCTAGGAAGAAGAAGAAAGGATTGTCAGATCTCAGCAAATCTCAGGATGACTATATCATTGTGTCGCGCGGAAACTTACATCTCAGTATGTTGCTTGATTCCGTCCTTAGATCCAAGGGAAGAGGAAACGGTATATCCACCGACTACACTCACAATGATTAGGATTTGTTTTTTTTGTTTATTTTTTGGGAATACGTTTGTAATCCCTGTGAGTTGTGTTTTTTGTACCTACTCACTAAAACTTTTGTATCATATTTTTTTCTCAAAGAAACTCTCCCTTACCTCTTCCTCTCAAAGTCGGACGGGATATCTCCTTCAGGATTGTGCACGAACTCGACCTGCTCGACAGTGCACGAACTTCCTCGCCTGCTCGACAGTGCACGAACTCGACCCTCCCTCCTTTGCGGTTCTCCTTCCTCTCTTTTTCTTTGTTGGTAGGCTATGGCTTATGCTCCTTCGCTGCTCCCACCTTCATCACTTCTGCTTCGCACTGGACTGCTCGAAGCTCGATAGAACTCTTTTGATTGTGGCTTGTTATCGGCGTCGAATCCTTCTTCTCTGCTCAACACCGTCACTGCTGCTGCTCTTCCTCCTTTGGATAGAATGAAACCCTAGCTTGTGCTCGTCTCTCACACTTTCCAATCTCCTGGTAAGTAACTCTCTCCTTTGTCGCTTCTTTTCATAGCCGAACTCGTTGAGTAGGCTTCTGATCCTCTCGTTTCAATCTCCTGACTTCTCACTTCATCTCCCTTCTCTTCGGCTTTCTGACTGCTCGATTCATCTTCCTTTTTTTCCTTTGGTTTCTTCCATTTCTTGTTCCTCTCGGTAACAGAAACTGATCGTCACATGAAACATGTCATTACAATTTCTTCTATAGATAATAGATTCAAGTGCTTCTACTCACATGACTGGAGACATTCATTCTTTCACCAACTATCAAGAAATCACAACATCCAAATTGGTTAGACTTATCAATGGATCTCACTTCAGGATTGTTAGAAAATGAGAAGTGAAAGTTTTCAATGATATTCAACTTACTTCTATGTTATATGTTCCCTTATTAGATTGCAATTTACTTTCAGTTACTAGCTTACTCATGACCTAAATTATGTTACTAAATTTCAACTTAACACTTATGAATTTCAGGTGGTGGATTCAGGAAATGTGATTGATAGCGTTGAATTGCATCAAAGTGTATACTTGCTCAATGAGAGCGATTATCTTAACACACAAGTGTCTTCTCCACCATCTTCTTCTCATGTTTTAAATATGTTATGTGCGAGTCTATTGAATGTCAAATTTTATTATGGCATTATCGTATCAGTTATCCCAATTTCTATTTTGTTGCAAGGTCATACACTCAACTCTTTATTAATAAAAACTAGTGTTTTACCTGTGTGAAACTTCTTAATTGGCTAAGCATACTCATCCCTTGTATCATCTGTCTTAGTACAAAATCTCAAATCATTTCTCTATCATCCACAGTGATATTTGAGGGTCATCAATATTGAATATCATCAATAGAGTCAAATGTTTTACTTCATTCTTTGATGATCGCTAGAACTAGTTAGATATTTCTCATAAAGGAGAAATCTGAAAGTACATAAATCTTTTAATTCTTTTATGACTTGATTCATACTCAGTTACAATGCAAAATTCAGATTTTCAAAACTAATAATGCAAATGAATACTTTAACTCGATCCTTGGAGCATATCTTGCAAACAAATGGTCTGATCTATGTGAGTTTCTTTGTTGAGACTCCAAAACAAAATGAAATAGTTGAGAGAAAGAATAAACATCTCATCGAGGTATCTTGGTCTATAATGCTTTTCCACAATGTTCTAAAAATTTTTCAGGGAGATGCAGTGCTCACGGTCATCTACCTCATTAATAGAATTCCCTATATGGTCCTTAGATTCAAAGCCCCTCTCCATATTTTTACAGAAACATACCCTCATGTTAGAGTCTTCTCATCCAATCTTCCTCTAAAAATATTTGATCTTCTTTTGTTCACATTCACTAGTTAAACTGCACAAAATTTGACCTTAAAGCTATCAAATATATCTTCCTTGGTTATGCTTCTAACATAAAGAGGTACAAATACTATTCTTTGATTACTAAAAAATACTATAACTCCATAGATGTTATATTCTTTAAAAAATAATCCTCTTACCCCAAATCTAAAATTCAAGGGGAGATTTGGGTGAATATCAAAATCTGGAACACTACTTTAGATACCCACACTGAACTAAAGTCACTACAACCTATTCTATTTCCTTCTAACCATACTGTCTCCCAAGTCCTATCTGAGATTGATAACTAGTGCTCAAGGAACTTCGTGTGTACACTACAACAACAAAAAAACCTTTATCCCACCAAGTGGGGTCGGCTACATGAATCCTTTTTTCTCCGTTGCGTCCTATTTAGTATCAAATTTTCATTTAATTATAATAAATTAAGATTATTTTTTATACAAAATTCTCATGTCTTCCTAGGTCTACCTTTTTCTAACATAAGTCGAATCTAAAACATTTACTCTTTTAATCAGATCATCAGATGATCGACCTGTAATGTGACCAAACCATCTATGACAACTCTCTCTAATTTTGTCCGTCACTGGAGCTACACCAACCCTATCACAGATATATTCATTTCACATTTTGTCTCTAATGTGTAAAGCCACTAATCCACCTAATCATTCTCATCTCAGCAACACTTAACTTAGTTTTATGCTTCTCTTTTAAAGGCCACCATTCAGCGCTATAGAGCATTGCATGTATCACCACCATCTTATAAAATTTTACTTTCAGTTTAAGTAGTACTTTTCTATCAAACAATAGGCCCGAAGCATTACTCCACTTCAACCAATCAACTTGAATTCTACTAATAACATCCCCATCACTTTCACCATCACTTTGAACAATAAACCCGAGATATCTAAAGTGTTCACACCTTTTAATAAATTGATCACCCATAGTTATATTTCTTTCACTAGAGCTACTGCTACTAAAATTACATTCCATGTATTTAGTTTTAGTTCTACTCAAAGGAAGGCCTTTAAACTTCATGGTAGACTTCCATAATTCAAGTTTTTCCTGAACTTTTTCTCTCGTCTTATCCATGATAAGGATAGCATTAACAAAAAAATACAACTAAAGCAAAAAGATTTGGGCTTAAAGTCGATCCCTGATGTAAACTAATAACAACAGGAAAATACAGGAAAATATTTGGGCAATCCTCATTCTGTTTGAACACATGTAACAACTCTTGTATACATATCTTTAATGACTTGAATGTAAGTCATATCAACACCTTTCTTCTCAATAACTCTCCAAAGAATATCTCTTGGAACCTTATTGTAAGCTTTTTCTAAATCACTGACAATATGAACCACAGAACCACATGAAGAAAAAAATCCATTGACCAAGATAAAGACAATATGAACCACAAAACTATTTACAATCAAACCTAAATCCACACATCTCTGAAATTCTATGTGAGGTAGAATCCCGTCGAGAAGATGTGAAAAGTTGCACAGATTATTCTATCCAGAAGTAGGTTGCCTAAGAAATATTATTATCATCTTATAATGCTTTTATATTTAATATTGATAATTTGTAAATGCCCAAATCTATTCATGAAGCACTTTAATGTCCATAATAATAATAAAAAAAACAGTTANTGAGATCGACAGCTCCTTACAACATCAACAGTTAGTCTTCCATAAATGTTGAATGAGAATTTGACTCATAAGACTACTCACCAACCAGACCAGCAGCTTCTGCCTACTGTTGTTGAGGCAGCTCTTCATCAGATTACAAAGTTTACGAATTTTGTCGTAGCAGATGCTGGCTGAAGTGTCTTTGAACCACCTATTGCGAGAGAAGAGGGTACTAAAGTTATGGAGGAGTGTCAGGATCAAGGTGTGTTGCAGGCTGAGTTAGATCAACAGTTTACCTCTATCGAAGATCCCTTTATTGTTCACATGGGACTACCTCTAGCAGATGATTGGTAGGTTTACAAATCTAGGAAGAAGAAGAAAGGATTGTCAGATCTCAGCAAATCTCAGGATGACTATATCATTGTGTCGCGCGGAAATCTACATCTCAGTATGTTGCTTGACTCCGTCCCTAGATCCAAGGGAAGAGGAAACGGTATATCCACCGACTACACTCACAATGATTAGGATTTGTTTTTTTTGTTTATTTTTTGGGAATACGTTTGTAATCCCTGTGAGTTGTGTTTTTTGTACCTACTCACTAAAACTTTTGTATCATATTTTTTTCTCAAAGAAACTCTCCCTTACCTCTTCCTCTCAAAGTCGGACGGGATATCTCCTTCAGGATTGTGCACGAACTCGACCTGCTCGACAGTGCACGAACTTCCTCGCCTGCTCGACAGTGCACGAACTCGACCCTCCCTCCTTTGCGGTTCTCCTTCCTCTCTTTTTCTTTGTTGGTAGGCTATGGCTTATGCTCCTTCGCTGCTCCCACCTTCATCACTTCTGCTTCGCACTGGACTGCTCGAAGCTCGATAGAACTCTTTTGATTGTGGCTTGTTATCGGCGTCGAATCCTTCTTCTCTGCTCAACACCGTCACTGCTGCTGCTCTTCCTCCTTTGGATAGAATGAAACCCTAGCTTGTGCTCGTCTCTCACACTTTCCAATCTCCTGGTAAGTAACTCTCTCCTTTGTCGCTTCTTTTCATAGCCGAACTCGTTGAGTAGGCTTCTGATCCTCTCGTTTCAATCTCCTGACTTCTCACTTCATCTCCCTTCTCTTCGGCTTTCTGACTGCTCGATTCATCTTCCTTTTTTTCCTTTGGTTTCTTCCATTTCTTGTTCCTCTCGGTAACAGAAACTGATCGTCACATGAAACATGTCATTACAATTTCTTCTATAGATAATAGATTCAAGTGCTTCTACTCACATGACTGGAGACATTCATTCTTTCACCAACTATCAAGAAATCACAACATCCAAATTGGTTAGACTTATCAATGGATCTCACTTCAGGATTGTTAGAAAATGAGAAGTGAAAGTTTTCAATGATATTCAACTTACTTCTATGTTATATGTTCCCTTATTAGATTGCAATTTACTTTCAGTTACTAGCTTACTCATGACCTAAATTATGTTACTAAATTTCAACTTAACACTTATGAATTTCAGGTGGTGGATTCAGGAAATGTGATTGATAGCGTTGAATTGCATCAAAGTGTATACTTGCTCAATGAGAGCGATTATCTTAACACACAAGTGTCTTCTCCACCATCTTCTTCTCATGTTTTAAATATGTTATGTGCGAGTCTATTGAATGTCAAATTTTATTATGGCATTATCGTATCAGTTATCCCAATTTCTATTTTGTTGCAAGGTCATACACTCAACTCTTTATTAATAAAAACTAGTGTTTTACCTGTGTGAAACTTCTTAATTGGCTAAGCATACTCATCCCTTGTATCATCTGTCTTAGTACAAAATCTCAAATCATTTCTCTATCATCCACAGTGATATTTGAGGGTCATCAATATTGAATATCATCAATAGAGTCAAATGTTTTACTTCATTCTTTGATGATCGCTAGAACTAGTTAGATATTTCTCATAAAGGAGAAATCTGAAAGTACATAAATCTTTTAATTCTTTTATGACTTGATTCATACTCAGTTACAATGCAAAATTCAGATTTTCAAAACTAATAATGCAAATGAATACTTTAACTCGATCCTTGGAGCATATCTTGCAAACAAATGGTCTGATCTATGTGAGTTTCTTTGTTGAGACTCCAAAACAAAATGAAATAGTTGAGAGAAAGAATAAACATCTCATCGAGGTATCTTGGTCTATAATGCTTTTCCACAATGTTCTAAAAATTTTTCAGGGAGATGCAGTGCTCACGGTCATCTACCTCATTAATAGAATTCCCTATATGGTCCTTAGATTCAAAGCCCCTCTCCATATTTTTACAGAAACATACCCTCATGTTAGAGTCTTCTCATCCAATCTTCCTCTAAAAATATTTGATCTTCTTTTGTTCACATTCACTAGTTAAACTGCACAAAATTTGACCTTAAAGCTATCAAATATATCTTCCTTGGTTATGCTTCTAACATAAAGAGGTACAAATACTATTCTTTGATTACTAAAAAATACTATAACTCCATAGATGTTATATTCTTTAAAAAATAATCCTCTTACCCCAAATCTAAAATTCAAGGGGAGATTTGGGTGAATATCAAAATCTGGAACACTACTTTAGATACCCACACTGAACTAAAGTCACTACAACCTATTCTATTTCCTTCTAACCATACTGTCTCCCAAGTCCTATCTGAGATTGATAACTAGTGCTCAAGGAACTTCGTGTGTACACTACAACAACAAAAAAACCTTTATCCCACCAAGTGGGGTCGGCTACATGAATCCTTTTTTCTCCGTTGCGTCCTATTTAGTATCAAATTTTCATTTAATTATAATAAATTAAGATTATTTTTTATACAAAATTCTCATGTCTTCCTAGGTCTACCTTTTTCTAACATAAGTCGAATCTAAAACATTTACTCTTTTAATCAGATCATCAGATGATCGACCTGTAATGTGACCAAACCATCTATGACAACTCTCTCTAATTTTGTCCGTCACTGGAGCTACACCAACCCTATCACAGATATATTCATTTCACATTTTGTCTCTAATGTGTAAAGCCACTAATCCACCTAATCATTCTCATCTCAGCAACACTTAACTTAGTTTTATGCTTCTCTTTTAAAGGCCACCATTCAGCGCTATAGAGCATTGCATGTATCACCACCATCTTATAAAATTTTACTTTCAGTTTAAGTAGTACTTTTCTATCAAACAATAGGCCCGAAGCATTACTCCACTTCAACCAATCAACTTGAATTCTACTAATAACATCCCCATCACTTTCACCATCACTTTGAACAATAAACCCGAGATATCTAAAGTGTTCACACCTTTTAATAAATTGATCACCCATAGTTATATTTCTTTCACTAGAGCTACTGCTACTAAAATTACATTCCATGTATTTAGTTTTAGTTCTACTCAAAGGAAGGCCTTTAAACTTCATGGTAGACTTCCATAATTCAAGTTTTTCCTGAACTTTTTCTCTCGTCTTATCCATGATAAGGATAGCATTAACAAAAAAATACAACTAAAGCAAAAAGATTTGGGCTTAAAGTCGATCCCTGATGTAAACTAATAACAACAGGAAAATACAGGAAAATATTTGGGCAATCCTCATTCTGTTTGAACACATGTAACAACTCTTGTATACATATCTTTAATGACTTGAATGTAAGTCATATCAACACCTTTCTTCTCAATAACTCTCCAAAGAATATCTCTTGGAACCTTATTGTAAGCTTTTTCTAAATCACTGACAATATGAACCACAGAACCACATGAAGAAAAAAATCCATTGACCAAGATAAAGACAATATGAACCACAAAACTATTTACAATCAAACCTAAATCCACACATCTCTGAAATTCTATGTGAGGTAGAATCCAGTCGAGAAGATGTGAAAAGTTGCACAGATTATTCTATCCAGAAGTAGGTTGCCTAAGAAATATTATTATCATCTTATAATGCTTTTATATTTAATCTTGATAATTTGTAAATGCCCAAATCTATTCATGAAGCACTTTAATGTCCGTAATAATAATAAAAAAAACAGTTGAAAAATGAGATCCAAGCACTTGATCTAAATGACACGTAAATCTTTACAAAACTTCCTCTAAATAAAAGATGTGTTGGGTGCAAATGTGTGTTCAATTTCAAGTACAAAATAGATGAGAAAATTGATAGGTTTAAGGCTAGGTTGGTTGCCAAATATTTCACTAAGTTTTATGGGATAGAATATCAAGTGACATTTGTATCAGTGGCCAAGCTAAACACTATAAGAATGCTTCTATCCTTGGCATTAAATAAAGAGTGGGAACTGCATGAACTCCCTTTTGAATGGAGACCTTGAGGAAAAAAGGGTATATGGAGATCCCACCAAGGCTAGAAAATATTTCAAATAAACATTTGGTTTGTATACTAAAAAAGTCATTTTATGGCATCAAACAATCTTCGCGGGTTTGGTTTGATACGTTTGTTAAGACTAAAATCTAATTGATACGTTCAATGTCAAGCTGCTCATATACTGTTCATAAGACATACATATGAAGATAAATAAGTTATACTTATTGTCTAAGTAATTGATATGATCCTTCCAAGTGATGATGAAAAAGTTATTCAGAAGATTAAGGAGATTTTTGCGGCTGAATTTGAAATCAAGGATTTAGGAGCTATGTGATACTTTATGGGCAGTGAAATAACTAGCTTCAATAAGAAAATTGTGATATGCCAAAAAAGTACATCCTAAACCTACTCAAAGAGCCATGAATGTTGAAGCGTAAACCTGCTGAGCTCCTATTAATTTCAACAAAAGGTAACATTCAAGGGAAGAAAAGACATCAGTGAAAAAAGGTAGATACCAGAGATTGGTGAGAAAATTTATATATCTTTTACACACTAGGCCTGATATCGCTTATTCTATCAGCATTGTGAGTCAATATATGAATTAGTACAGATGAAGAACATTTTGAGATGGTTTACGAAATTCTGAGATTTCTTAAGAAGATGCCTGAAAAAAGGTAATTATTTAATTAGTCAGCCAACATGGAGGTAGAAGTCTATACTGATGCTAGTTGGGTTGGAAACTTACTGACAGAAGATCTACATCTGGGTACTTTTCCTAGTATGGGGAAATCTTACCACATGGAGGTGCAAAAAGCAAGCATTAGTCTTTAGAAGTAGTACCTAATCTGATACCATACACTTCGGGATTTGTGAAGAAATATGGATCCAAATGTTACTAAATGGGTTGAGATGCCCCACTTCAACTCATAAAAATGTTTTGTAACAACTAAGCTATCATTAGTACTGTAAAGAACCCTATGCATCTTGACAGAACCAAACACATTGAGATTGATAGACATTTTATCTCTAGAAAGGTCAATGGTGGCATTACTCACATAATCTATCTTCTAACTCATCTTCAAGTTGCTGATGTTTTCACTACCCTACCTCCAGGAAACTTCAATGATATGAATACCTAGTTGGGACCTTACAATATTTATGACTTAGCTTGAGGGGGAGTGTGGAATTCTATCCTTGTTATATAGCCTAGACCGCCGACAATATCGGTCCCACATGTTCAATTTTTATTAGAGGGAGTTTCCTATTTCAACTTTTTTTTTATTCCTTTATTATTATGTTATATATCTTTCTTTCATTGTTATTTTTGTGTTTGGTATGTTGTAATAGTCTTAATTAGGTTTTTTCTAGTCGTTCCCCATGTAATGAGTGGAAATGTTGTAATCTGAATGATGGAATGAGAGACTAGTTTTTTTTACCTTTCTCATATATATATATATATATATATA
>JXCR01140188.1:87411-98104 GCA_002079205.1 Phalaenopsis hybrid cultivar | reverse complement strand
GTTTGGCTAAGACCACTATATAGAGGACCCAAAATGGGGTTTCCATTGGTCCATGGCTTGTTTGTGATGGTCGGTACCTCAACTCTACCAAAATACCCATCTTGGCCTTTTACCCCTAACACACCCCAAGTTACCAAAATACCCCTTCATAGCTCAAAATTCTTAAAATTCCAAAAATTCCCAGAAGATTCTAATAAATANTTCTTAAAATTCCAAAAATTCCCAGAAGATTCTAATAAATACCAAGTATTCCCAATTTCATTTCTCTCAACTACCACATGACCCAATTTGGCCAATTTGACCATCTTTAACCAAAACCCCCAAATTTGCCTTTAAGGGCCCAAATTCTCCAAATTCAACCCAAATGTTCATCAATTTGACCTCACTTTACCCCAAATCCAATCCTAAACTCAAATTAACTTTTGAGATGGCCAAGCTAAACCAAATCCAAGCTTAATTGACCCATGATTTGAGCCTAATTTTGATTTAGATCAAACCCAATTTTCACCCATATGACCTAATCTCACCAAATTGAACCCATAGCCTAGTTAATTGGCCTCAATTAATGTTGTAAAATCTTTATTAATCTCACCAAATTGAACCCATAGCCTAGTCAATTGGCCCCAATTAATGTTGCAAAATCTTTAAAACAATCTTATACATCAAAATCAACCATCAATTGGTCTTGATGAAGTCTCAAATCCATTTGATTTTGGCCTAAATCCAAAATTCCCAAATTTAGCCCAAAATTGGTTGTCCCCAAATTTCACCCAATTGATTAACCTTAACCCCCAAATTGGCATCCAATTCATGTTGAAAACTCCTCATGAGGTCTCTATCAACCATTTACAACAATAAATTTGGACTTAGCTCAAGGCTAACCCAAGCCAGACCCAAGCCTAGCTCAAAATGACCAAATTGTTTAAAATCAAAATTCCCTCAAATTGACCATTCAATTGAACTCAAAACCACTTCCATTCTTCACCAAAGTTGTTTCTTATGATCATCTACACCAAATGCAACATTTATTTGGACCAATTGACATGGTTAACCTAGCCCAAACCCAAGACTTGATCATTTGCACCCATTTGGACTCATGCACTAAATGTGACCTAACCACCCTAAAGTCACCAAATTAACTACATCACATCCCTTAGTTGGACTTAGTGACCAGTCCAAACACCATGAAACCACATAAATCAAGTCATGGACCAAAGTTCCCCCAAATCAAGGGATATTATTTCCAAAAATACATGTGCTTAAGATATCCTTACCAAAATTAGGTATTATTGCACTAAATTGCTGTGACATATTCCCTTGGGTTCCCTGAGCTCCTAGCCACCTCCCCCTGGCCGGCTAGCCAGCCTAGTGGTCGGAAAAGCTCAAAATCGAGAGACACCCCCATGGAGCTTCACCCAAATCAAACCTAGAGGCCAGCTCATCCAAATCAAACTATGGAGCTCCTCTTCCCTCCACCTAAGCACCACATTACACCTCCTAATTGGCCATGACAACGACCATAATCCCATCTTTATAAAAGGCCACCTCCATGGCCATTAAACTAAGTGTTGAAATTTCCTTAGTGAGATCTCTCCAAACTTCACACAGAGCTTCCCTAAGATTGCCTCAGTGCATTCCAACCATTTTCCCTCACCAATTCCCATTGTCGAAGCTCAATTTTTAGATTGGAACCTTGCCGGAGACCAGGAGAGAACCCAATACACCTCCACAGTCCAACCAAACTCAAATTAACTCTACCCACACCTTCACAACAGTGAAAGAAGCCAAAGCCCCATAAAATCCCCCTTCCATAGAGCCTCTACCATAGCTCTAGACAAACACCCAAATCTGCCGTGATCAAATTCATACCTAGACCCTACACCAAGACCAGAGACTCAATCCCTAGCCGCTTTGGATCATAAAGAGTGTGTCAGGACCCTCTGATCGAAGCTTCACTTCTCAGAGCAAAGGTATAAAACCTCACCTCATCGTGAGCCTATTTCGATTCTCCATTTAATTAGACTTAATTTAATTGCCTGATTACCGTATGGATGTGTTCGTCTCACTTAGACGAGTCCATAGGACCAAACCCGAGGTGATTATGTTGAGTCTAAGTTGAGATCTTAGGGTTTTGTGTGGACGGTCACAGGATCATTCTATCGGGGACAATGATGGGGAGCCGTTTGATCGAGCGTGTATCAAATAGATGGAGGAGATCAAGTCGGATAGCGGTTCGAGGCATAAACAATGGGCCGAGTCAGCAGCTACGTGGACGGCGGTGTCCAACCAGAGCGAGCCACACATGGCTTCGGAGCCGTCGTAGGTTGAGGTGGCACACGCGGTTTAAATAGAAAAATAGGGCTTTTTCTATTTATTTAAATACCCCTAACTTAGAAAATTAATAACTTTGTGTAGAAAAATTACAAAAATAAAATAAAAATACCCTCTTGCTCACCCTCTTGCTAAGTGAACAAAGGAGAATAATGAGGAATAAATTTCTGGTCCATTTGATGCATAAAATATTTTTAATTAATTAAACATTATTTGGGATCATTTGATTCTCCACACATATTGATACATCACCTTGGCTTGAAATTTTGGCATGTTGTAGCCTTTGTCATGGGAAACATCCTCTGATTTTTCCAAAGTCAGAGAAGGTTCCTATACAGAGAGCCATATTTTTCAAGATCATGCACATTATTTCCTTAAAATAATCATGGAAATTAGCATATTGATTAGTAAATTCTAAGAAAATTTTGGAAGGTCCACCATAGCCTGATTTAGAAATAATTCCATGGGTCAAGTCATGTAAAATGCACTTAAATTTTACAAACACTAAATCACTAAAATACTTAATTTTGGAAAGTATAAACATTTAAATGAATTGATTTTTGATCTCTACTGTGGTTTATGATCCAAAGAACTCACTACAAAAAGTTCAAAATATTTTGATTTCATTTGATAACTTAAGTTGATTNGGCATAAACAGCGGGTCGAGTCAGCAGCTACGTGGACGGCGGCGTCCAACCAGAGCGCGCCACGCATGACTTCGGAGCCGTCGTAGGTTGAGGTGGCACACGCGGTTTAAATAGAAAAATAGAGCTTTTCTATTTATTTAAATACCCCTAACTTAGAAAATCTATAACTTTGTGTAGAAAAATCACAAAAATAAAATTAAAATACCCTCTTGCTCAGTGAACAGAGAAGAATATTACGGAATAAATTTCAAGTCCATTTGATGCATAAAATATTTTTAATTAATTAAAAACTATTTGGGATCATTTTATTCTCAATGCATATTGATACATCACCTTGGCTTGAAATTTTGGCATGTTGTAGCCTCTGTCAAGGGAACCATCCTCTGATTTTTCCAAAGTCTGAGAAGGTTCCTATACAGAGAGCCAAATTTTTCAAGATCTTGCACATTATTTCCTTAAATTAATCATGAAAATTAGCATATTGATTAAAAAAATCTAAGAAATTTTTGGAAGGTCCACCATGGCCAGAGAAGCTTTTGAAAATAATTTCATGGATCAAGTCATTTAAAATGCACTTAAATTTTATAAACACTAAATCACTAAAATAATTAATTTTGGAAAGTATAAATATTTAAATGACTTGATTTTTTATCTCCACTGTGGTTTATGATCCAAAGAACTCACTAAAAAAAGTTCAAAATATTTTGATTTCATTTTATAACTTAAGTCGATTTTTAAAGAGAAATACCACTTTTGACACTTGAATGATTTTTAAAAATCAAAATAAAACTCAAAAATTTATGAAACATAGTTTTTTGAGTTCTCTATGATCAGGGATATTTTATAAAGATAAAATAATATTTAGAGTAAAAACTTGATTTTTAACCTATTTTAAATATTTAAAATAATTAAAAATTCATAAAAAACAAAAAGATCATAAAATTCATGGAAATGTTATAAATTACTTCCTAATCACTTAGGAACAATTAGAATATTTTTCCTGATTTTCTAAATAAAAATATTGAATTTCAAAGCTTAAAAATAAGTTTTAAAGGCTAGAAATAAGTTTTCACTAAAACATTTTCAATAAATCAAAGAAAAATTAGAAAAATATGAAATTTGCTCCTCTGGGTTCTCTAACCTCAAAGAGATTTTTCAAAAATACAAAATTTAATTTTCATCATTTAAAATATTTTATTTTTATTAAATAACCCAGAACTTAAAATAATTCTGATAAATCACAAGGAATTCAAAAAATCATGAAATTTGGTCCAATGGCTTCTCTGGTCTAGGTCTATCTCCAATAAAAATTTCAAAGGATTAAAATTTACCTTCGTCAAGTTAGGAATTTTCTTTAAAAAATCTTATTTTTGCATGAAAATAATTATATAAAATAAATTAAATTCTAAAAAATCACATTCTCTCCTCTAATGTTTTAATCGACCCATGAATGAGGTAGGATAAAAATTTCAAAGTTATTTGAGTTGAATTTGACAAATTATGAAGTGTTAAATAAAGCCTTAGGGGCAAATGTGTAATTTTGGAAATTTAGCCTTAATTAATATTTAGACTTACGTCAATGAGGGAAATGGGCAACCTCTGATCTTAATCAAGNTTAGAGTAAAAACTTGATTTTTAACCTATTTTAAATATTTAAAATAATTAAAAATTCATAAAAAAACACAAAGATAATAAAATTCATGGAAATGTTCCAAATTGCTTCCTAATCACTTAGGAATAACTAGATTATTTTTCTTTTAAATAAAGATATTGAATTTTAAAGCTTAAAAATAACTTTTAAAAGGCTAAAAATAAGTTTTTGAATTTTAAAGCTTAAAAATAATTTTTAAAGGCTAAAAAATGAGTTTACACTAAAATAATTTCAATAAATCAAAGAAAAATCAGAAAAATATTTAAAAATAATTTTTAAAGGCTAAAAAATGAGTTTACACTAAAATAATTCTAATAAATCAAATAAAAATCAGAAAAATATAAAATTTTAGCTTAAAAATAATTTTTAAAGGCTAAAAATGAGTTTTCACTAAAATAATTCTAATAAATCATAGAAAATTCAAAAAAAATATGAAATTTGCTCCTCCGGGTTTGCTGACCTCAGAGAGATTTTTTAAAAATATAAAACTTAATTTTCATCATTTAAAATATTTTATTTTTATTAAATAACCCAAAAATTAAAATAATTCTGATAAATCACAAAGAATTCAAAAAATCATGAAGTTTGGTCCAAAGGCTTCTCTGATCTAGGTCTACCTCTAGTAAAAATTTCAAATCATTAGAATTTACCTTGGTCAAGTTAGGAATTTTCTTTGAAAAATCCTATTTTTCCATTAAATAAAATTATATAAAACAATTAAATTTTTAAAAATCACATTTTCTCCTCTGATGTCTTAATTGACCCATGAATGAGGTAAGATTAAATTCGTCTTAATTGACCCATGAATGAGGTAGAATAAAAATTTTAAAGTCATTTGAATTGAATTTGACAAATTATGAAGAGTTACAGGCTTAGGGGCAAATGTGTAATTTTGGAAATTTAGCCTTAATTAACATTTAGGCTTAAGTCAAGGAGGGAAATGGGCAACCTCTGATCTTAATCAATTTATTTAATGTTTGGAACACAAGGGGTTGATTGGTAGAAACCAATCTCACTTTCTTAATTAAGTTAATAAATTTATAAATTATTAAATTTTGGAAGTTTTTTAAAATTAAATGATCCTGGACTTAGGCGTATGACTTTTGAAGTCAATAATTAATCAATTTAATACCCCTATCTTGATTTTCAAATATAATCCAAATCATGAATCATGATCATTTAAAGCTTAACATTTTCAAAATTAATTAAGACACTTNAAGTCAATAATTAATCAATTTAATACCCCTATCTTGATTTTCAAATATAATCCAAATCATGAATCATGACCATTTAAAGCTTAACATTTTCAAAACTAATTAAGACACTAATCTAGGTCTTAAAGGCTTAGTGGTGACTTAGGCCAAATCAAAATTGATTAAATGAGGATTAGAGAAATAAATATAACATAATCAAACATCCTGGAAGAACCACTAAGCCTAATTAAAAAATTGGCTAAGTGTTCAGGTTACACTAACTTGCCCTTTAAGGAAACTCACATAATTTTCAAATTAAATGATAAATGATAATTACCCATTTGTTAGGGATAATTAAGAAAGTGTTCACTGAGCATTAGAAGTATTTACAGGATGAACCATTAAGCGACATAATAGGTTTAAATGGACTCGAGGCTTTTCACCAGTTGGTGAGAGAGACGCATGGACCTGCTTCCTCCTCCTAACTTGTTGGATACCTCAGAGGTCTATTAAACTTAATTCACTTTGCTCAATGAAATCAACCTTAATTAAACTTTTAAGGACTCACCAAAATACAACATAGAGTTAGGAAATCCACTAGAACTTTACTTTTCCTGCTCTTCATAAATTCACTCACATGCAATTTTAAGTTTCAAGTGGTGGAACGAGAAGACTCGGCAGGTACGCTTTTACAGTTTATAGTACCGTCTTTTTGTGCCTTTTTCCTTACATGCTTTATGCTTACGTTATTTCTTTTCATACTTGCATTTACCTACATGTATGAAAACAACAGAAACTTGCATGTTAACCAAAACAAAAATTAAAATCAACCAAGATAAAATTCACCCCCACAACATTCAAAATATAAAACAACTCAAAATTTAATCACAAACATCACACAGAACTGCAATTGCAACCAAATTAAGATGTCTCTATCGGATGAGAGANTTTTCCTTACATGCTTTATGCTTACGTTATTTCTTTTCATACTTGCATTTACCTACATGTATGAAAACAACAGAAACTTGCATGTTAACCAAAACAAAAATTAAAATCAACCAAGATAAAATTCACCCCCACAACATTCAAAATATAAAACAACTCAAAATTTAATCACAAACATCACACAGAACTGCAATTGCAACCAAATTAAGATGTCTCTATCGGATGAGAGAGAATCCCTCGGAGGAGGTAACCTACGGTTGCTAACGAGGCTTCTCACGATTTAAATGAAATTATGGAAGTCATTAAGTTGGGTTTAGTAAGTTCATTTAGACTAAGTAAATCTAATAAAAAAAAGTGCTGCCGACTCATTAAGTTGAGTTTAGTAAGTTCATTTGGACTAAGTGAATCTAATATAAAATAGTGGTGCCGGAACGTGGGAACTGTAGGATCCTAACCGGTGTCGCTCTAATCAACTTTAATATGCCCTCATAAAATTTTAAATAACTTCAACCATAGGGCCACCTGATTTGACATTATAACTTGACACACTAGATAACTCAAACTCGTTGCGGCAACTTCAACCATAGGGCCACCTGATTTGAATTATAACTTGACACACTAGATAACTCAAACTTATCGCGTTCAACCATAGGGCCACCTGATTTAACATTATAACTTGACACACTAGAAAACTCAAACTCGTTGCGGCAAGGAGCTCTAAGCTAGCATGGTGGGCAGCACGACCATCTTTAACAGCAAAACCTGTCTTCTCCAGCTAAACCAATCTTCCTTCCTTAGAATTAAACAACAAAAGTCATAGGACTTCGAGGTTTCTTACTTATGCAACGTAAATCCTCACATTATCTTCAGGCCTTTGCATACCCCTGTTATACAATATAAGCCCTAACTCGTCTTAGGATTTCGACGTTGTCGTTTGTCACAACCTAAATACTCATATCTTCCAGGCTATTTAAGTAATCATTTCACACGAATGTAAGCCCTAACTAATAAAATTTACAAGATGAAACACTTAAATTTTTCTCCTATAAATTTAAGTCAAACATTAGGATAGCTTGGAAAGTCACTGAAGTTCGCCTCTGGATCCCTGACATCCCCTAGTTCTTTCTCATTTGGATTCTACAATACAATGTTCCAAATTTGAACAAATGTCCTTTCACACCTCTACGTCTGATCTCATTGAAAAGTCCTATCCTTTGAAACTCCTTGAAGACAATATTTCCTAATTTTTATCGAGAGTCTTCTTAAGTGACTTTGGTTATTTAAGATGTAATTAACTATAGAGCCTTGCCCTTATAGGAAGCATGTCCAAACCCAACTTAATATAAACCCTATTTAACTTTTCATATTAAATAGGAGAATTTGTCGGCAAATAAAACGGTTTCGCAGACCAGACGGACATCATACTTTCCTTAGTTTATTTGATCGAGCTTCATCCTCATGTCTTGTGTTTATCCTTCGGGACAGATACAAGATTTGAGGTACAGTGCTCTTTCATTTTAAACTATGAAAAATATGGGGTCAGTTTGATTTCATACTTCAACGTCCTATCGAAGAGGGTGACGGGATTTCAATTCTGGCGATCGACGGCTTCCTACGAGCAACTCCCCACAAACCAACCAAAAATAACGCTGACAGCTTCTGGAGACTCCGCTGGGGACAAGCTTTTCTCTCCATACAAATAAGGAAATATTATCTCCACACATCGGTAATGTGTCCATGCCCCTCTTGGACCAAATTACCCTTCTTCTGTTGACATACTTTACCCATTTCTGTCTTGGGAAGGTATGATCAACTCCTTGAACTTCAGGACTAGTTGTTCAACCATCTTTGAACAAAGGGGTTCAGAAGGCCATTAAGGACTCTTTAAATTTTTTATATGGGGTCGGATCGTCGGATCCCCAATAGGTGTGTTGGTGGACTAATTCCACCTGGGCATTTTCTGTCACTAATTGGGTCCCGCACTGTGTCCTAAAATTTTTCACATCTCCCTTCCAAATTTGATTTGCTATTCCGCAAATTAAACCAAATCGTGTTGTACTGCGCGCACTTTGATNCATTGAGCGAAGAATATTAAGTTTAATAGGCCTCTGAGGTATCCAACAAGTTAGGAGGGGGAAGCAGATCCAGGCCTCCCTCTCACCAAAAGCCTCGAGTCCATTTAAACTCATTATGTTGCTTAATGGTTCATCCTGTGAATACCCTTATTAGTTAAGTTTAATAGGAGTGTGAGGTATCCAACAAGCTAAGAGGGGGAAGCAGGTCCATGCCTCTCTCTCACCAACTAGTGAAAAGTCCATTTAAACTTATTATGTTGCTTAATGGTTCATCCTGTAAATACCCTTATTACTCAGTGAGTATTGAGTGAACATTGATGTATTAATTATCCCTAAGGCTTAATGGTTCATCCTGTAAATACCCTTATTACTCAGTGAACATTGATGTCTCAATTATCCATAAGAATAGGGATACCCTTATTACTCAGTGAACATTGATGTCTCAATTATCCCTAAGAAAATTCATCCTGTAAATACCCTTATTACTCAGTGAACATTGATGTCTCAATTATCCCTAAGAATAAGGTAATTCATCCTGTAAATACCCTTATTACTCAGTGAGCACTGATGTCTCAATTATCCCTAAGAATAGAGTAATTATCACTTGTGATTCAATTTAAGAATTGTGTGGGTGAAGACCCTTAAAGGGGCGAGTTAGTATAATTTGAACACTTAGCCAAATTTTTAATCCTAATTGGGCTTAGTGGTGTTTCAAGGATGTTTTATTTAGTTATGTTTATTTCTCTAATCCTTGTTTAATCAATTTTTTATTTAGCCTAAGTCACCACAAAGCCCTTAAGATCTAGGTGTGGTGTCTTAATTTTTGAAAAGGGTTAAACTTTAGGTGGTCTTGATTCATAATTTGGATTTTATTTGAAAATCAAAATAGGGGAAAAGGGTTAAACCTTAGGTGGTCTTGATTCATAATTTGGATTTTATTTGAAAATCAAGATAAGGGTATTAAATTGATTAATTATTGACTTTAAAAGTTATACCCTTAAGTCCAGGATCATTTAATTTTAATAAACTTCCAAATCTTAATAATTTAGAAATTTATTAGNAATTTTCAAATTAAATGATAAATGATAATTACCCCTTTCTTAGGCATAATTAAGACATCAATGTTCACTGAGAATTATAAGTATTTACAGGATGAATCATTAAGCAACATAATAGGTTTAAATGGACTAGAGGCTTTTCACTAGTTGGTGAGAGGGAGGCATGGACCTGCTTCCTCCTAACTTGTGGGATACCTCAGAGGTCTATTAAACTTAATATACTTTGCTCAATAAAATCATCCTTAATTAAATTTTAAAGGACTCACCAAAATACAACATAGAGTTAAGAAAACCACCAGAACTTTACTTTTCCTGCTCTTCATAAATGCCCTCACATGCACTTTTAAGTTTCAGGTGGTGGAACGAGAAGACTCACTAGGTACACTTTTATAGTTTATAGTATCGTCTTTTTGTGCTTTTTTTCCTTACATGCTTGTCGGCGTTATTTCAGGTTGGTTTGTGGGGAGTTGCCCATAAGAAGCTGTCGGTCGCCAGAATCGAAATCCCGTCGCCCGCTTCGGAAGGACATTGAAGTATGAAATTAAATTGACCCCATATTTTTCATAGTTTAAAATGAAATAGCACTGAACCTCAGATCATGTATCTATCCCGAAAGATAAACACAAGACTTGAGGATAAGGCTCGATCAAATAAACTAAGGAAAGTATGACGTCCGTTTGGTCTGCGAAACCTTTGTATTTGCCGACAAGTTCCCCTATTTAATATAAAGGATTAAATAGGGTTTATATTAAGTTGGGTTCGGACATGCTTCCTATAAGGGCAAGCCCCTATA
>JXCR01140188.1:68001-87031 GCA_002079205.1 Phalaenopsis hybrid cultivar | reverse complement strand
ATTAAGATCAGAGGTTACCCATTTTCCCTCCTTGACTTAAGCCTAAATGTTAATTAAGGCTAAATTTCCAAAATTATACATTTGCCCCTAAGGCTCTAACACTTCATAATTTGTCAAATTCAATTCAAATGACTTTGAAATTTTTATCCTATCTCATTCACGGGTCAATTAAGACATCAGAGGAGAAAATGTGATTTTTTAAAATTTAATTTAATTTATGTAATTATTTTCATGCAAAAATAGAATTTTTCAAAGAAAATTCATAATTTGACCAATGTAAATTATAATCCCTTGAAATTTTTACTGTAGGTAGAACTAGAACAAATAAGACGTTGGACAAAATTTCATAATTTTTTGAATTCTCTGTAAGTTATTAGAATTATTTTAATTTCTAGGTTATTTAATAAAAATAAAATATTTTATGTGGTGCAAAATTAAGTTTTGTATTTTTGAAAAATCTATCTGAGGTCAGAGAACCTAGAGGAGCAAAGTTTATATTTTTTTTATTTTTGTTTGATTTATTGGAATTATTTTAGTGAAAAACTTATTTTCAGCCTTTAAAGATTATTTTTAAGCTTTGAAATTAAATATCTTTATTTGGAAAATCAGGAAAAATATTCTAAATGTTCCTAAGTGATTAGGAAGCAATTTAGAATATTTCCATGAGTTTTACTATTTTGTGATTTTTATAGATTTTTAATTATTTAAATATTTAAAATAGGCTAAAAACCAAGTTTTTATTTTAAATATCATTTTATTTTTAAAAAGTACCCCTGATCACAGAGAACTCAAAAAAAAACTAAATTTCGTAATTTTTTTAGTTATATTTTGATTTTTAAAAATCATTTAAGTGTTAAAAGTGGTATTTATCTTTAAAAATCAACTTAAATTGTCAAATGAACTCAAAATATTTTGAAATTTTTATGATGAGTTCTCTTGATCATAAATCACAGTGGAGATCAAAAATCAAATCATTTAAATGTTAAAATTTTCCAAAATTAGTTATCTTAGTGATTTAGTGTTTGTAAAATGAACTCAAAGGATATTTTAAATGACTTGACCCATGAAATTATTTCCAAAAGTTTCTCTAGTCATGGTGGACCTTTCAAAATTTTCTTAGGATTTTATAATCAATATGCTAATTTCCATTATTATCTTAAAGAAATAATGTGAAATAACTTGAAAAATATGGGTCTCTATATAGGAACCTCCTCTGACATTGAAAAAANCTAAAGCTACTGCCATTGCGGCACCCATCAAACCTGCTATCCTCGCTGCTGTTAAGGGGAAGGAAGTGATGATTGTTGAAGATCCGACTGCGGGATTAACTATCCCACCACCCGTCTTTGAAATCGGGTCAAGCTCAAGGACTGTACCACTGACCCGAACTCAAAGGAGGAACCGCAATTTTACACCTTTTTAAATAAAGATGTTAAAAATACCCATAAATTAAGACCCGCCCGGTCTACAGATCAACCTCTATTTTCAATGCTTGCACTAAAGATTACGAGGTTTTTGGCCATATAGCTAACCCTAAAACTTTCTGTTTTAAAGCCCGATGCAATGGCCTACCCAACGCTGACCTTTTCCTGCAACCAGCCAATGGACCGCAACGCCCGTAACGTTGCTCCCACCATCAAGCTTAGAGCTGGATTTGAAGATCTCGAGGTTATCCTCAGGAAAGCCCCATTCATGGTAATGAAGATCGCTCCTCCAAAAATGCAAGAATCGTCTACAGAATTTAACCTGAACTGCCTTCAAGACTTTTGTGCCTGCAAGAAGGCTAAAGCTACTGCCATTGCGGCACCCATCAAACCTGCTATCCTCGCTGCTGTTAAGGGGAAGGAAGTGATGACTGTTGAAGATCCAACTGCGGGATTAACTATCCCACCACCCGTCTTTGAAATCGGGTCAAGCTCAAGGAATGTACCACTGACCCGAACTCAAAGGAGGAACCGCAATAGAAGAGTTCGAAGGGCCATTAAAGCCCAGGCTCTCAAGGAGACACCCGTTGAGGAGGAACCTCATCAAGATGAAGAAGTGCTACAGAAAATTTATCCACTCCTACGAGGGAGTAGATTCCATCCTCTGACAAATACTGATTGATATGAGAGTATTTGGAGGATCGCTGCCACATTACCATCACTTCATGGGCACAGTGAGGAGGAAAAGAAGTTCACTCCTATCACTCGAGTTAGCATAGTTTTCAGAAGGCTTGCTATCAGAAAAAGATATTCAGTTAGTGAGTTACTTAAACAAGTGGGAGAAGCAATTTCTCCTCGCATGAAGAAGGAAATTTTGAAAGGCATCAAATCCTCCAGACAATCCCGTACTACAACTAGAGCACCGCCTACTCGCATTTTCGTTTGGCTCCGCTTATGGAAGATAGTTGATACCGCAGTGATTACTACTGATCATCCTGCCACCAAGACCACAGGCCCTCGACCGGTTAAGTCAAAACTGGGTCTGAAGATCTTACCCGTCATTCTTGCAATCCCAGAAATGAAGACAAAGCGATTATCTGACACTATAGTCGGTCTACACCACGGGGAGCATACCTTCCCTCGACATACCAATGTTTCTACTAAGACGCCCCGTCCTGAGACATCATCATTGAAAAAGAAGAGGGTATGAGTACCCAAGGTCGCTGAACCGATACAGTTTAGTAAGCCTGCAGGACAGGAAGTAAAACCAATGCCTAAAATATCTGACATCGTCGCGACAATAGCCAGCGAGATGGAGGAGCAAGTAGTGGATATCCATCAAGGTCCTCCAGATCTTAAAGCAATCAAAGAATCAATAATTGAGGAGAAAGTTGAGAAACTCAGGATTGAGATTTTCAAATTAGCTCGAGAGCACGGAGTTTCTGTCAATAGTGACGATGAAGATTTTGATTATAATGATTACTTGGAGGAGGATTTCATGGATGTCCATGTGATCGAAATCAGAGCTACCACATCCACGCGCGAGGCTCAACCTTACACCGAAGAGAACGCCGTAGATGAGTTGCGTAGGGTTATCCTCTAAGGGATGAGCAAGTCAATCTACTGAAGAAAAAAATAGAAGAGATGACTACATCTATGACCGTCATGGCCACCATTCAGGGGCAATCACAAGCACCAAGATTGGCTTCTCCAAAGATTAATCAACCAGAAATCATACACATCATAGATGAAAGAAGAGAGGCTACTTCAGCAGATAATGATGAAAAACCAAAGAAAGATTCTCCGTCAGGTGCCATACCAGAAAAGGAATTCAAGCAAATGGTTGAACAAGGGTGGGATGCCTTAGCCCGATCCAAGGGCGGTGCATCAATTTTGAAGGGTAGACCTTACTCGGAGGAGTTTGATGTCGTGCCTTTCCCTCAGGGTTTTGTGGCCCCAAAATTCAAGGTATTTGATGGGACTGGAAATCTCAGACAGCATATAGCACATTTCCGAGCCAGTTGTGGCAACACAAGGAATATGAGGCTCTGCTCTACCAGCAGTTCATCAACAGCTTGTTAGGAATTGCTTTCGATTGGTACGCTGACTTGCCCAACGGATCAGTTAAAATATATTCTGAGTTAGAACAGTTGTTTGTGAAAAGATTTACCTAGGCACAACATCATGTGTCTATTGGAGAGCTCATGATGGAGAAGCAAAAGCCCAACAAAACTTAGTCATACTATATTTTGAGGTGGAGAAACCTTAGCATGAAATGTGAACCTAAACTACAGGAACATCAGCGATTGAGATTCTACTCANAGCAAGTGGGTATTTTTATTTTATTTTTGTGATTTTTCTACACAAAGTTATGAATTTTATAAATTAAGGGTATTTAAATAAATAAGAAAAAGCCTTATTTATCTATTTAAACAGCGTGTGCTGACTAGATCCTAGGCAGCTCCGAAGGCATGCATGGCGCGCTCTGGTTGGATGCCGCCATCCACGTAGCTTGCTGACTCGGCCCACTTTTTATGTCCCGAAGCGCTGTCCGGCTTGATCTCCCCCGTCCATTTTATACACATTTGATCGAATGGCTCCCTGTCATCGTCCCCGATAGAATGTCCAGTGCCCGTCCACACTAAAACTCAGCCTAGACTCAACCAAATCACTTCGGGTTTGATCCTATGGACTCGTCTAAGTGAGACGAACAGATCCACATGGTTAATGTACCATGAAATCAAGCTTAAGTAAATGAAGAATCAAAATAAGCTCGGGAGGAGGAGTTTTATACCTTTGCTCTAAGAATGGAGGCTTCAATCAGAGGTGCTCGGTACATTCGTTGAGGTCCAAAGAGGCTAGGGATTGAGTCTCTAGTCTTGGTGTAAGGCCTTNGCAGATTTGTGTTATCTAGAGTTTTAGTGGATCCTGGAGCATCTCTTAACTTGATGAGCCTACGGACATTGAACTATTTGGATATTGAAGCTCAAGATCTTACGACCAATAAGATGATGTTAAGAGGATTCAACCAAAAGGGAGAAAGAGCCCTTGGATCAATTACATTACTTATGAAGGTTGGAGAACTCATAACAATCGCTAAATTTCATATCATCGACGCTGAGACCTCTTTTAACACTCTATTGGGTCGACCATGGATTCATGAGCACAATATGGTTCCATCATCTCTACACCATTGCATCAAATACCACAAAGATGGTCAAGTAAATTGCATCAGGGGAGACCTACAACCATTTTCAGTGCACGAAGTTGGTTTTCCACGAAGATGCTGCCTACTACGCGCCTCCAAAGAAGACTGTCTTCTCACGTGAGATTTTGACAAATAAAAATGAAGATTCAAAAGAATCACAAAGAGGAAGCTAAAAAACTCTGCTTCAACAACCTTCTACCACTCCCTTACAACGAGTTGGCAGAGGTTCTTCTAGTTCACGCACCCGAGGTCGAGGCCGAGGACGTGGACGAGGAAAGATCAATTTAATTGTTGAACGAACTAGCCCAACCATCAACATTGGTGATGAAGACAGTTCTGAAGATGAAATAATGACGATAAAGTAGAAAAGGCCTCAGTACGAGATATCCCTAGAAGATACAGAAAAGAATGAATATGAAACAATGTATGATCGGATAAACCACTATGTGAATTCTATGACTCTTACTCTGATTCTCCCTCAAAAGGTCGAGAGTTTAGAGGCCAGGGAAGTCCGTAGTGTTGGTTCAAAGCCGATCAAATTTTACCGTGCTTCTAAACATGTAAATTTGGATGTTGATTCTAATGAATTAATGAAATTGCCTTTTGGTTACTTCTCACCTTGTGTTCAGAAGTTAATTTTTGGATGGTGATTCTAATGAATTAATGGAATTGCCTTTTGGTTAGTTCTCGCCTTGTGTTCAAAAGTTAATTCAACAGGTCTAATGAATTAATGGAATTGCCTTTTGGTTACTTCTCGCATTGTGTTCAAAAGTTAATTCAACCTGGACAATGAATTAATGGAATTACCTTTTGGTTACTTCTTGCCTTGTGTTCAAAAGTTAATTCAACAAGGATGAATTAATGGAATTGCCTTTTGGTTACTTCTCGCCTTGTGTTTAAAAGTTAATTCAACAGCGTGAATTAATGGAATTGCCTTTTGGTTACTTCTCGCCTTGTGTTCAAAAGTTAATTCAACAGGTTTAATGGAATTCCTTTTGGTTACTTCTCGCCTTGTGTTCAAAAGTTAATTCAACAGGGACACTTACCGAAATGAATGCCACTTCTCGCCTTGTGTTCAAAAGTTAATTCAACAGGGACACTTACCAAAACAAATGTCAAAAGATAAATTATAACCTTTTGAAAAACTATGCAATGCTAAAAGTTGAGCTCCCAATTCGAAAGTAGGTATCGGATTTGGTATAGTCAAACCAGTCGATGATTTTGAATTTTGCATGGTTGTTACTAGTGAGTCAGAAGAGGATTGCCTCGATGTAGAGGATGACTCTACTGATCAACCAATAGAAGATGCTCTGCCAGAATTTGAGGAGGAAGTTAAAGCTTCTACTGATCAACCAATAGAAGATGCTCCCCCAAAATTTGAGGAAGAAATTAAATCCACTGTCGATGAATTGAAAGAGATTAACCTCGGGACTGAAGAACGACCCCGACCTACATATAAGTTCTCTACTTAATGACAAAGAATCTGCAGAATTGGTCAAACTATTAACAGAATTCAAAGATTGCTTCGCATGGAGCTACATTGAAATGCCAGGACTATCAGCAGAGGTTGCAGTCCATAAATTTGGGGTGGACAAGAATATAACCCCAGTAAAATATGCTCCCAAGAGAATGCGCCTTGAAATAGAACAACAAGTTATCGCCGAGGTGAAGAAGTTGATAGATGCCAACTTTATGAAAGAGGAGCAGTATCCCATATGGTTGGCTAATATTGTACCTTTTAAGAAGAAAATAGACAGATCCGCGTTTGTGTCAACTTCAGGGATTTAAATAAAGCATGTCCAAAAGACGAGTTTCCACTACCTATACCAGAGATGATGGTGGATATCGCTTCAACACATGAAATTTTCTCCTTCATGGACGGATCATCGGGATAAAATCAAATCAAGATGGCTCCCGAGGATTCAGCACTTACAGCTTTCAGAACACCAATTGGAATTTTCTACTATACAGTGATGTTGTTCGGCCTAAAGAACGCCGGAGAAACATATCAGCGTGCAATGAGNATCGCTTCAACACATGAAATTTTCTCCTTCATGGACGGATCGTCGGGATACAATCAAATTAAGATGGCTCCCGATGATGCAGCACTTACAACCTTCAGAACACCGATTGGAATTTTCTGCAACACAGTGATGTCGTTTGGCTTAAAGAACACCGGAGCAACATATCAGCGCGTAATGANGATATGACCTTAAAATGAATCCCTTAAAGTGCGCCTTTGACGTTACCTCCGGGAAATTTCTAGGATTTGTTGTCCGTCATCGAGGAATCGAGATTGACCCGAATAAGATTAAAGCTATCTTGAAAATGCCTCCTCTTAAAACTTTGAAACACNGATTTGAGGATCATGTTCGAATAATTACGGCAATACAATCTCAAAATGAATCCCTTAAAGTGCGCCTTTGGCGTTACCTTCGAGAAATTTCTTGGATTCGTTGTTCGTCATCGGGGAATTGAGATCGACCANGATGATGGTGGATATCGCTTCAACACATGAAATTTTCTCCTTCATGGATGGATCATCGGGATACAAACAAATTAAGATGGCTCCTGAGGATGCAGCGCTTACAGCTTTCAGAACACCGATTGGAACTTTCTGCTACACAGTGATGTCGTTCGCCTAAAGAACGCCAGAGCAACATATCAGCGTGAAGTGACGAAGATTTTTTATGACCACATTCACGACCAAGTAGAATGCTACGTGGATGATTTTGNTTTCTCCTTCATGGATGGATCATCGGGATACAACCAAATCAAGATGGCTCCCGAGGATGCAACACTTACAACCTTCATAACACAGATTAGAATTTTCTGTTACACTGTGATGTCGTTCAGCCTAAAGAACGTCGGAATAACATATCAACGCGCAATGATGATTATTTTTGACGACCTCATTCACAATGAAGTAGAATGCTACGTGGATGATTTGATCATCAAAAGTAAACAAAAAATAGACCATTTATACAATTTGAGGATTGTGTTCAAACAGTTACGATGATATGACCTTAAAATTAATCCCTTAAAGTGCGACTTCGGCGTTACCTCTGGGAAATTTCTAGGATTCGTTGTCCGTCATCGGAGAATCGATATCGACCCAGATAAAATTAAAGCTATCTTGGAAATGCCTCATCTTAAAACTTTGAAACAACTACGTTCCTTCCAAGGGAAGTGACATATCTGAGAATCTTTATTTCTTATCTATTAGGTAGGTGTCAGCCTTTCTCTGCATTAATTAAAAAGGACACCAAATTCATTTGGGAAGAGAAATGCTTACCAGCCTTTGAAGATGTTAAACAATATTGAATGACACCTTATGTCTTGGCAGCTCCTGTCGCAGGGAAGACTCTGATACTTTATACTGCGGTCAGAGATGACTCTCTTGGAGCCCTCTTAGCCCAAGTCAATGATGAGGGTAAGGAAAGTGCACTCTATTACTTGAGTCGTCGCCTAATACCGACGGAGATAAGGTATCCACCTATTGAGAAGCATTGTTTGGAGTTAATTTTCACCACCCAAAAGCTTAGACATTGCATGCTTTCTTATAAGATTACCCTAATCTCGAAAGTTAATCCATCACAATATCTGATGACCCGACCAACACTTTCTGGATGTTTAGCAAGATGATGTCGACGTTATTTCGGGGTTGGAGGGGAGTTGCCCGCAAGAAGCTGTCGGTCACCATAATCAAAATCCCGTTGCCCGCTTCGGAAGGACGTTGAAGTATGAAATCAAACTAACCCCATATTTTTTATAGTTTAAAATGAAAAGAGCATTGTACCTTAAATCTTGTATCTATCCCGAAGGATAAACACAAGACTTGAGGATGAGGCTCGATCAAATAAACTAAGGAAAGTATGACGTCCGTTTGGTCTGCAACACCTTTGTATTTGCCGACAAGTTCCTCTATTTAATATAAAGGATTAAATATAGTTTATATTAAGCTGGGTTTGGACATGCTTCCTATAAGGGCAATCCCCTATAGTTAATTACATCTTAAATGACCAAAGCCATCTAAGAAGACTCTCGATAAAAATCAAGAAATATTATCTTTAAGGAATTTTAAAGGGTAGGACTCTTCAACGAAATCAGACGTACAGGTGTGAAAGGGGATTTGTTCAAATTTGGAACATTTTATTGTAGAATCTAAAGGAAGAAGAACTAGGGGATGTCATGGATCCAGAGGAGAACCTCGGTGACTTCCCAAGCTATTCTAATGTTTGCCTTCAATTTTAAGGAAAAATATTTAGGTGTTTCATCATGCCAATTTTATTAGTTAGGGCTTACATTCTTGTGAAATGATCACACAAATAGCCTGAAAGATGTGAGGATTTAGGTCGTGACAAACGACAACTTCAGAATCCTAAGACGAGTTGGGGCTTATATTGTATAGCAGGGCTATGCAAAGGCCTAAAGATAAGGTGAGGTTTTACGTTGCATAAGCAAGTAACCTCAAAGTCCTATGGCTTTGTTGTTTAAGTATAAGAAAGGAAGATTGGTTTAGTTGGGGAAGACAGGTTTTGCTGTTGAAGATGGTCGTGCTGCCCACCATGCTAGTTCCAAGCTCTTTGCCGCGACAAGTTTGAGTCATATAGTGTATCAAGTTATAATGTCAAATCAGTTGGCCCTATTGTTGAAGTTCTTTAAATTTTATCAGGTCATATTAAAGTTGATTAAAGCGACACCGGTTAGGATCCTACGGTTCCCTCGTTCCGCCATCACTATTTTTTATTAGATTCACTTAATCCAAATGAACTTACTAAACCCGACTAAATGAGTTCCATAATTTCATTTAAACCGTGGGAAGCCTCGTTAGCAATCGTAGGTTATCTCATCCAAGGGATTCCCAATCATCTGATAGAGAAATCTTAATTTAGTTGAAGTTGTGGTTTTGTGTGATGTTTGTGATTAAATTTTGAGTTGTTTTATATTTTGAATGTTGTGGCGGTGAATTTTATCTTGGTTGATTTTAGTTTTGGTTTTGGTTATGGTTATGTGGCTATCCTGATGGTTTTAGTTTTCATGCAGGGTGACATCGTTGTTTAGCATGCAAATTTGTAGGTATAAAAGTACAGTAAGAAAGTATAAGTAAGTCAACGCTGAAAACTGTAAAAACCTGGCGAGTCTTCTCGTTCCACCACCTGAAACTTAAAATGCATGTTAAAGCAGTTTATGAAAAGAGGGAAAGATAAAATTTTGGTAATTTTTCTAAACCTATGTCATATTTTGGTGAGTCCTTAAAAGTTAAATTAAGGATGATTTTGTTAAGCAAAATATATTAAGTTTGGTAGATCTCCGAGGTGTCCAATAGATCTAGAGAAAGAAGCAGGTCCTAGCTACTCTCTCGCTGTCTGGTGGAAAATCTTGAGTTCTTTTTAAACTTATTATGTTGCTTAATAATTCATCTTGTAAATACCCTTAATGCTGAGTGAACCTTGGTGTCTCAATTATCCCTAAGAATAGGGTAATTATCACTTATCATTTAATTTGAAAATAATGTGGGTGAAGACCCTTAAAGAGGCAAGTCAGTATAATTGGAACACTTAGCCAAATTTTTAATCCTAATTGGGATTAGTGGTATTTCAAGGATGTTTGATTTAATTATGTTTATTTCTTTAATCCTTGTTTAATCAATTTTTTTTATTCAGCCTAAGTCATCACTTAAGCCCTTAAGACCTAGGTGGGNAAGATGCAGTCCAGAATGCTTTTTTCATCAGTTTCAGAGAAAACCCTGGTATATAGCTCCAGGCCCTCCAATATGTTGATAAAGTTTCCCTGAACTTCTTCATAGAACTCGAATTCTCTTTTGTTTACATTGCTTATTTTGTAGTATTCTACCATACCGGGAGTTGGCAGCTGCCTGGGGCGTTCCTTCCTCCGAGCCTCGGCGAGAACCCAAACTGGTGTTGGTCGATCCGGAATATGAGATTCAGCCTCAAGTGGGATGTATGATCCTGGGCTCCATGATGCACGCTGATCCGTCCCCAGTAGGACATACGGTTCATTTGCCATGAAATCTAGAGTCTGAGACTCGTTGATGCTTGAAGTGTATTCTTCTAAGGTACTGAAACATTGTAGATGTAGAACGTTGCAGTCCGTGCATTCTACAAATGCGCCCGTGACTGATGTCTCGGCTAGTACCTCAACGTTGCATGTTGGGCAACCTCTGCACAAGATATCTGGAACCGGGGGCATATCTGATCCTGTCACAAATCCTGACTCTTCATCTGTAGTGGGCAGACTGGCAGAAGTTTCTCTCAGATCTGGCTCATAAATATGTCCCTCAGGAATGGGGGTAATAAAACTGCTCACGTCTCTCTGCCGCTTGCGCTCCTGTCGCGGAAATGCTCTCTATTTCTTTCGGCTTGCATTTTTGCGTTGCGTCCTGCGGAGTGGAGTATTTTGTAGTTGTTCACTATGGGTGGCTATTAGGCCCCTTGCTGGAGTAGCTATCATGGAGGGCAGTCGGCTGGGCACCTCCATCGGATCTTGTTCCGCTATCACGTTTTTACCTTTACGTGACACATCCTCTTGAGTGGTCACCCTCAACAGTGAAGGCAGTCCCTCCTTTTCTTTATTGCTGACTATGTTCATTAGAGGACCCTCGTAGTCCATATCAATCTGGTTGAAATCCATGTTGAAATCTATGACACCTCCTTGTGACGTCATCTCTTCATTCAGTGCGAGGTTCCAGCCGTCATGGAAGGCAAAGATCAGCCTTTGTCCTGACATTTTTCTGCAGACGACAGAAAAAAACGTTAGTGGGCCGAAGTTTGGCATGAACAAGAACAAAACAGAGTATCCATTAAAGTAAATTTTAGTTTTTTTTGGTAAAAAGGATTACTCATTTTATGTGTGAGTTTTGTTTAATTTAATAGAATACTTAAAACCAAAGGTAGAAAAGAGAATTTGGTAGAAGTTCAAAAATCTTCTCAAAATTTTCATTATATTGAGGTTAATTACAAAATTTGGACCCGATCATAGACATATGGTCGTATAGATAACCCTAAAACAATCAAAGTTCAAAGTTTCAAAGCAAGCAGAGGCAAGCGGAGGCATGCAACATCAGGCTGCGTAATAGGTTTTTAGGTATCGTCCATTTATCGGTAACATGGGTCTTTCACCCCGGAAGTCCACTAACTGGTTGGTTCCTCCTGTATAAACCTTCTCAACGACAAATGGTCAAAGTTGGCTCGAATTTTCCACCTATTTTCCGGCGAGCAAGAATATGTCTTTTGAGCACAAGCACGAGGTCACCAATTTTGAATGTCCTTGGGAGGACCAATTTTTCATGGGCTTGTGCCATCTTTGCCTGGTAGAGCTCCAAATGTTGTTGTGCTTCCAATCGTTTTCTTTTGAGACTTTCTAGTTCTTCAAGTCTGAGTCTTGCACTTTCTTCCATTGTGAGTTGGTTGGCAACGGCGACTCTGAGAGATGGTGTCTAGATCTCTAGTGGCTAGCACGGGCCTCGGTCCCGTACACGAGCATATAAGGTGTACACTGAGTGGGAGTCCTGAAAGTCGTCCCAAAGGCCACAAGGCTTCTAACAGTTTGTTATGCCAATCCCTTTTATTTTCATCCAGTGTTTTCTTCAAAAGTTGTACCAGTATCTTGTTGAAAGCTTCAGCCAGACCATTGGCTCTGGGATAGTAAATTGTAGAGTATCTTCAATCTATCCCATGTCTTTTGACGAAATTGTTGATCTTTGTACTTTTAAAAGTTGTCCTATTGTCAGAGATTATTCTTTGCGGTACTCCGAAATGGTAGACAATTTGGCCTTTAAAAAATTGAAGGACATGTTGTGTCGTAACCTCACGTAATGGTACTGCCTTTGCCCATTTGGAGAAGTAATCTATAGCGGCAAGTATAAAACGTTCTTTAGAAGATGGAGGGTCTATCGGACCTATTATGTCTGTGCCCCAACACTCGAATGGCTACGAGACGTAACCTCACGTAACGGTACTGCCTCTACCCATTTGGAGAAGTAATCTATAGCGGCAAGTATGAATCTGTGTCCCTTTAGAAGATGGAGGGTCTATCAAACCTATTATGTTTGTGCTCCAACAGTCGAATGATCACGAGGCAACTGTTGGGTGTAGCCATGCACTTGGCATTGGTGACATCTTCTGGCTGTATCCATGCAATCGGACATCATTGCTGGTCAATAATATCCGAGTCTTTTAATCTTCATTTTCATTTTTGGTCCCGACTGGTGAGCGGCACACAATCCGGCATGTACCTCTTTGACAATATTTTGTGCATCGGCTCTGCTCAAACACCGTAGCCATATTTGGTCGAACAATCTTCTGTAGAGAACATTTCTCACCAGGGCGTAAGGCCTTCTTGTGATGTGGTGTGCCTCAGACTTGTCCTCCGACAGCTTCCCAGTATGCAAATATTCTATTAATGGCTTGCGCTAATCTTTGTTGAAGTCTGCAATTGTACTTATTGTTTCTTCTTTTCCAAGTTTGTGTAGAGTTTCGAAGTCGTTTCAAGACAAGACTCATCTTCCTTGCACCGTGACTTCGATGGAATCCTCCAGGGGACACGTCATATCCTTAGCGAGTTTTGCTAGAATGTCGGCATGGGCATTATCTCCCCGAGGAATCCTGTAGAAAGTCACCTTAGGAATCTGCTCCAGGAGCTTCATCGCGTACTGATGGTATTCTGCTAATCTTGGTTTCAGAATGCTGTATTGTCCGACGACTTGCTGGATGACAAGTTGAGAGTCACCCTACATGGCAACGTTTGTTATATCCATTGAAGTTGCCAATTCCAATCCTATGATTAAGACTTCATATTCCGCTTCATTGTTGGTGCACGGCTCTGTCAGGTGGTATGAGAACCTCAACATACCCTTATCTGGCGTAATAAAGATCAAACAAATCCCTGCCTTGCCTGGTCTAACTGTGTCTGATCCTTCGTCTTTCTTGGCTGACGAAGCACCGTCGAAGTACATTTTCTAGCACCGTGCACTAGAAAATTCATTTGTAATATCTGCTCGTCTGGTAACTCGTCGTTGAGAGAGGACCCAGCTGGCAGTGGGTGTGCAGCGAGAAAGTATGCTAAAATCTGTCCCTTGATAGCAAGGAGGGGAATAAAAGTTATATCAAATTGCAATAAGATCATTGACCATCTCGCTAAACGTCCGGAGAGTGTTGGTCAGGTCATCAAATACTGCAATGGATTAACTTTCAAAATTAGGGTGATCTTATGAGAAAGCATGTAATGTCTAAGCTTTTGGGCCGTGAAAATTAATGTCAGACAATGCTTCTCAATTAGGCGAATACCTTATCTCCTCATTGATTTGGGCTAAGAAGGCTCCAAGAGAGTCATCTAAAGCCGCGGTATAAAGTATCAAAGGTTTCCCTTGGATAGGGGCTGCTAAGACAGGAGGTGTCATTAAATATTGTTTAACGTCCTCAAAGGCCCACTGGCATTTCTCTTTCCAAATAAATTTGGCATCCTTTTTAATTAATACCGAGAAAGACTGACACCTACCTGAGAGATTAGAAATAAGGTGTCTCAGATATGACAACTTCCTCTGGAAGGAACGTAGTTGTTTCAACGTTTTAGGGGAAGGCATTTCCAAGATAGCTTTAATCTTATCCAGGTCGATCTCAATTCCCCGATGACGGACAATGAATCCTAAAAATTTCCCGGAGGTGACGCCAAAGGCACACTTTAAGGGATTCATTTTAAGGTCATATTGTCGTAACTGTTCAAACACGATCCTAAAATCGTACAAATGGTCTATTTTCCATTTACATTTGATAACCAGATCATCCACGTAGCATTCTATTTGATTTTGAATGAGGTCGTCAAAAATCTTCATCATTGCACGTTGATATGTTGCTCCAGCGTTCTTTAGGCCGAACGACATCACTGTGTAACAGAAAATTCCAATCGGTGTTTTGAAAGCTATAAGCGTTGCATCCTCAGAGCCATCTTGATTTGGTTGTATCCCAATGATCCATCCATGAAGGAGAAAATTTCATGTGTTGAAGCGATATCCACCATCATTTCTGGTATAGGTACTGGAAACTCGTCTTTTGGACATGCCTTGTTCAAATCTTTGAAGTTGACACAAACGCGGATCTGCCCATTTTTCTTCTTAACAGGTACAATATTGGCTAACCACGTGGGGTACTGCTCCTCTTTAACAAAGTTGGCATCTATCAACTTCTTTACCTCGGCGATGACTTGTTGTTCTATTTCAAGGCGCATTCTCCTGGGAGTTTGTTTTATTGGGGTTACATTCTTGTCCACCCCGAGTTTAAGGACTGCAACCTCTGCTGACAGCCGTGGCGTTTCATCGTAGCTCCATGCAAAGCAATCTTTGAATTCTGCTAATAGTTTGACCAGTTCTGCAAATTCTTTGTCATCAAGTAGAGAACTTATAGATGTAGGTCGGGGTCGTTCTTCAGTCTCGAGGTTAATCTCTTTCAATTCATCGACAGTGGATTTAATTTCTTCCTCAAATTCAAGGGGAGTATCTTCTATTGGTTGATCAGTAAAGTCATCCTCTACATCGAGACAATCATCTTCTGACTCATTAGTAACAACCATGCAAAATTCAAAATCATCGACTGGTCCAACTGTACCAAATCCGAGACCTTCTCTTGAATTGGGAGTTCGACTTTTAGCATTCCATAATTTTTCAAAAAGTTGAAATTTATCTTTTGGCATTTGTTTTGGTAAATGTCCCTGTTGAATTAACTTTTGAACACAAGGCAAGAAGTAACTAAAAGGTAATTCCATTAATTCATTAGAATCAACATCCAGATTTACAAGTTTTTCAAGCTCTGTAGAGGTAGAAGCATGGTAAAATTTAATCATCTTTGAACCAATACTACGGACTTCCTTGACCTCTAAACTCTCGACCTTTTGAGGGAGAATCGGAGTGAGGGTCATAGTATCCACATATTGGTTTATCCGATCATACATTGTTTCATATTCATTCCTCTCTGTATCTTCTAGGGATATCTCGTACTGAGGCTTCTTCTGCTTTGTCATCATTACCTCATCTTCAGAACTATCTTCATCACCAATGTTGATAGTTGGCCGAGTCCGTTCAACAATTAAATTGATCTTTCCTCATCGGTGTCCCCGGCCTCGACCTCGGGTGCGTGAATTAGAAGAACCTCCATCAACTCGTCGTAAGGGAGTGGTAGAAAGTTGTTGAAGCGGAGTTGTATGGCCTCCTTTTTGTGATTCTCCTGAATCTTCATATTTGTTTGTGATAACTTCACAAGAGAAGACAGTCCTCTTTGGAGGCACATAGTAGGCAGCATCTTCATGGATACCAACTTCATGCACTGAAAATGGTTGTAGGTCTCCCTTAATGCTATTTTCTTGACCATCTTTGCGGTATTTGATGCACTGGTGAAGAGATGATGGAACCATATTGTGCTCATGAATTCATGGTCGACCCAATAGAGCGTTAAAAGAGGTCTCGGCGTCGATGATATAAAATTTAACGGTTGTTACGAGTTCTCTGACCTTCATAAGTAATGGAATTGATCTAAGGGCTCTTTCTCCCTTTTGGTTGAATCCTCTTAACATCATCTTATCGGGGATGAGCTCCTTAACGTCGAAGTCCAAATATGCTAACATCCGTAGACTCGTCAAATTAAGAGATGCTCTAGGATCCACTAAAACTCTGGATAACACAAATCTGCCAATGTTCACGGAGATGTAGAGCGGACGGTTGTGATCGGCGGTACCAAGCAGCAAGTCTTCATCTGTGAAGGTTTCCCCTAACTGTTCTCTCAACGAGCAAACTTCATCTGTGGATGTGCTAGCCAACTGAGTTAAGAAAATTTCTGGATCCAACGAAGCTGTAACCAGAGACTCTCTCATCTCCTTTGACAGGATCAGAGCGTCGTAGATGCTTAATCGGGCTCTCTCATCTCCTTTGACAGGATCAGAGCATCGTAGATGCTTAGTCGGGCAGGCAACTTCCTGAGATGAGCTAGCACATTGTAGTCTACTTTGTATGATCCTCCGATTTTGTCTTGATTATGTGGTTCTTCCACTGGCGGAGGTGTGGGTACCTCTCTCGAGTCATTATCTGTTTTCTGTTGTGAGTTGGAGCTGCTATTGGTGATAACACCTTTTCGCTCCTTAAGTTGATTTCTGTGATTTCTTCTTCTTGAGATAACATTGTTGAATCTTCCAGTGTCTTTTCCTCCTCGTCGGAAAGATCTAAGTTGATGGCAAACGGTGCACCATGACGCTTGAGAGTTGGCTCTTTGTTATCGGTGATGTCGTAAGCGATATCATTGAGTTCTTCTTTGGCCTTGACAATGAGTTCATCGGTCTCAAATACGATTTGAGGATCATTTTGGGGATCGAGATTGCAACTAGCTTGGTTATAATCATTCACGTTATTACCAGAAATAGTCAAAACGTAGCTGAAATCACAACCATTATATTCATAAGACCCTGGAGGAACAAAAAGATAATCATACGAAGTCAAGGGTTCGAGGACTTTCTTCCCCGAATCCGAGACAACCAATCTAGTAGAGGCAGCCCCTGTCCTACCCCCCGTGCTATCAATCTTGGTAGTGACGCTTTTCTTTTTCTTGTTCTTTATCCTTGACGATGACGGATTTTCTGGCGAAATCTTAATCTCGGGCTCGGTATACTGCAGACTCTGAATGGAGGCTTGTTTTGATGCAGACTGTAGTTTGTTCAGTATCTTCTTGGATGATCTGCTCCATACCTCATTCCATCCTTCTTTGGTATTCATGGAAGCTTGTTTCGATGAATCATGTATTCGATTGAGGACCCTCTTGAGTTCATCCCAAGTTGTACTCCATCCATCTGTTCCGACATATGGATCACTTGGGGAGATTGACTCAGCTGAAATCATGTTTATGGAACCTTTTTCGGGTTCTCTCAAATAATCCTTCTAGATTGTTATATTCTCTTCCTTGAGGCTCTTCTCGAGCCAGTCTTTAAAGACAAAACACTTGTCAATAGTGTGTCCAAGTAACCAGTGGTATGGGAAATAATTTGGTTCATTCTTCTTATCCACCTCTTCGAGTTTCTTTGGATCAGGTAGTTTGATTTTTGGTTTCTTCATTAAGCTTTTGAATATTTTAGGTACAGCTTCATCTTTGAAGGAATAAACAACTTTCTGTCGCTCTAACAAGGATACTCTTTTACCCGCTGTTCAAGGTGATCCTTCCTGAGACGGCCGTTAGTTGGATTGACTACTCAGTTTCTGAGAGTACTGTGACGAAGACTGACGATGATCTTCTGCATATATCTTTATCGGCTGCTTTCCTTTGTCGACGGTTGCGACTACCCCTGATTTTGTTTTGAACACTCTGGTCGCCTTAGCCTTTTCATGTGGCTCCATGTGCTTCATTTCTTCTTGAAGACTGCTGGCTTTACTGAGTAGCTTCTTGAAGGATTTGATGGTGAGTCCCTTAAGCATGAAAGCTACTGGCCCATGAATGCTTTTGAGTAGAATCTCAATCGATTGATGTTCCTGTAGCTGAGGTTCACATTTCATGCTAAGGTTTCTCCACCTCAAAATATAGTCTGCCAAGGTTTCACTAGGTTTTTGCTTCTCCATCATGAGCTCTCCAATAGACACATGATGCTGCTCCCCAGCAAATCTTTTCACAAATAACTGTTCCAACTCAGAAAATGTTTTAACTGACCCTTTGGGCAAGTCAGCATACCAGTCGAAAGCAATCCCTAACAAGCTGTTGACGAACTGCTGGCAGAGTAGAGCTTTGCTATTCCTCGTGTTGCCACACTCAAAATGTGCTATATGTTGTCTGGGATTTCCAGTCCCATCGAATATCTTGAAGTTTGGGCTCACAAAACCCTTGGGAAAAGGGACGACATTAAACTTCTCTGGGTAAGGTCTACCCGTTAAAATTGATGCACCGCCCTTGGACTGGGCTAAGGCCTCCCGCACTTGTTCAACCATTTGCTTGAACTCTTTTTATGACATGGAACCTGATGGAGAATCCTTCTTTGGTTGTGCTTCTTGGTCTGTCAAAGTAGCCTCCCTTCTTTCATCTGTGATGTGTATGATTTCTGGCTGATTAATCTTTGGCCTGGCACTTGATGGAGAATCCTTCTTTGGTTGTTCTTCTTTGTCTGTCGAAGTAGCCTCCCTTAGCTGATTAATCTCTGGAGAAACCAATCAGGGTGCTTGTGATTGCCCCTGAATGGTGGCCATGGCAGTCATAGCTGCAGTCATCTCTTCTATTATTTTCTCCAGTAGAGCAACTTGCTCATCCCTTAGGAGGATAAACCTACGCAGCTCATCTACGGCGTTCTCTTCAGTGTGAGGTTGAGCCTCGCGCGCAGATGTGGTAGCTCTGGTTTCGATCACATGGACATCCATGAAATC
>JXCR01140188.1:25425-59549 GCA_002079205.1 Phalaenopsis hybrid cultivar | reverse complement strand
GAGTGCCTTAGCTCCAGACCAACACCCAAGGTCAACCCTAAGGTCCAGCAATCCTAAGGGTGACTCATCTTGAGTTTCCCCAACAGTGACCCCACCTACTAAGTATTTAGATGTTGAAAGCAACATGTGGAACTTCAAGTTGAGTGGAGAAGAGTTTGGAATTTCTAATGGTGAGGGTTCCATGTCTATTTTTCTAGGAATAGTCAACAGGAAAAGTCTTATGGCTAGACCCTAGGCTACTAAAGAGGAAAAACTAAACCTCAACCAAAAATGAGGTCAACAATGCTTTATGTTTACGTTATTTCTTTTTATACTTGCATTTACCTACATGTCTGAAAACAACATAAACTTGCATGTTAACCAAAACCAAAACCAAAACCAAAATTAAAATCAACCAAGATAAAATTCACCACGACAACATTCAAAATATAAAATAACTCAAAATTTAATCACAAACATCACACAAAACTACAATTGCAACCAAATTAAGATGTCTCTATCGGATGAGCGGGAATCCCTCGAAGGAGGTAACCTACGGTTACTAACGAGGCTTCCCACGGTTTAAATGAAATTATGAAACTCATTAAGTTGGGTTTAGTAAGTTCATTTAGACTAAGTAAATCCAACAGAAAATAGTGGTGCCGGAATGAGGGAACCGTAGGATCCTAACCGGTGTCTCTCTAATCAACTTTAATATGCCCTCATAAATATTTAAAGAACTTCAACCATAGGGCCACCTGATTTGACATTATAACTTGACACACTAGAAAACTCAAACTCGTCGCGGCAAGGAGCTCGGAGCTAGCGTGGTGGGCAGCAGAACCATCTTCAACAGCAAAACCTGTCTTCTCCAGCTAAACTAATCTTCCTTCCTTAGACTTAAACAACAAAGCCATAGAACTTCGAGGTTGCTTACTTATGCAACTTAGATCCTCACATTATCTTCAGGCCTTTGCATAGCCCTGTTATACATTATAAGCCTTAACTCATCTTAGGATTCTGAGGTTATCGTTTGTCATGACCTAAATCCTCATATTTTCCAAATTTGTGTGATCATTTCACACAAATGTAAGCCCTAACTAATAAAATTGGCAGGATGAAACACGTTATAAGTTTTGACTCGTCTTAGGATTTTGAGGTTGTCATTTATCACGACCTAAATGCTCACATTTTCTAGGCTACTTGTGTGATCATTTCACATGAATGTAAGCCCTAACTAATAAAATTTGCAGGATGAAACACTTAAATTTTTCTCCTCTAAATTTAGCCAAACATTAGGATAGCTTGGGAAGTCACCGAGGTTCGCCTCTGGATCCCTGACATCCCCTAGTTCGTCCTCCTTTGGATTCTACAATAAAATGTTCCAAATTTGAATCAATCTCCTTTCACACCTTTACGTCCGATCTCATTAAAAAGTTTTATCCTTTGAAACTCCTTGAAGATAATATTTCTTGATTTTTATCGAGAGTCTTCTTCAGTGACTTTGCTCATTTAAGATGTAATTAACTATAGGGGCTCGCCCTTATAGGAAGCATGTCCGAACCCAGCTTAATATAAACCATATTTAATAAGATGTAATTAACTATAGGGGCTTGCCCTTATAGGAAGCATGTCTGAACCTAGCTTAATATACCTGTAATTAACTATAGGGGCTTGCCCTTATAGGAAGCATGTCCAAACCCAGCTTAATATAAACTCATAGGGGCTTGCCCTTATAGGAAGCATGTCCGAACCCAGCTTAATATAAACCCTATTTAATTTTTCATATTAAATAGGGGAATTTTTTGGCAAATAAAGCGGTTTCGCAGACCAAACGGATCCTATTTAATCCTTTATATTAAATAGGAGAACTTGTCAGCAAATACAAAGGTTTCGCAGACCTAACGGACCTACTTTCCTTAGTTTATTTGATCGAGTCTCATCCTCAAGTCTTGTGTTTATCCTTCGGGATAAATATAGGATTTGAGGTACAGTGATCTTTCATTTTAAACTATGAAAAATATGGAGTCATTTTGATTTCATACTTCAACGTCTTTCCGAAGAGGGCGGCGGGATTTCAATTCCGGCGATCGACTGCTTCTTACGGGCAACTCCTCACAAACCAACCAAAAATAGAGCCAACAAAGATCTCATCCATAATCAAGTTGAATGCTATGTGGATGATCTGGTCATTAAGAGTAAATTTAAAGACGATCATTTGTATGATTTGAGAATTATTTTTGAGCACTTACCACAGTTTAATCTTAAGATGAATCCTTTAAAGTGCGCCTTTAGTGTTACCCCTGGGAAATTCTTGGGATTCGTTGTCCAGCACCGTAGAATAGAAATTGATTTGGAGAAGATTAAAACCATCTTGGAAATGACACCCCCCAAGAACCTGAAGCAATTGCGATCATTTCAAGGGAGGTTGGCCTATCTTAGATGCTTTATCTCTAATTTGTCAGGCAGGTGTCAGCCTTTCTCTGCATTGGTCAAGAAAGATGCCAACTTCACTTGGGATGACAAATGTCAACATGCATTCGAAAACATTAAGCAGCATTTGATGGCAACATCTGTTTTAGCATCCCCTGTCTCAGGTTGAGCGTTAATACTTTATACCGCGACTTTAGACGATTCTTTCAGAGCCTTTCTAGCCCATGTTAATGATGAGAGTAAAAAAAATGATATCTACTACTTGAGCCATCATCTAATTCCGACAAATCAATATATGAGACATGAATTGTATAAAATTATTCAGTGCAGAACATTACAAAATAAAGACAGATATCTCACTAAATAATGAGTAACAATATTACCAAAATTAAGAAATGGACTAGTAAAATAATAATTAATAATATGATAATATTATTTTTAAAATGCAAACGACATGCGAGGGAATTTTCTAATCCATCTGCCAACCGAAAATAGCCACAGTTTTCTGTGATTCTCCATGGGCACCTATAAAACTATCTCCTGTAGCTATGTGGCTAACGTGAAGTGAGCATAGAACATTGAAATCCACACTAGCAGTATAATTCTCTGGAGTACTGGAAATCCTCAAGCTCATCTTTCCTGAAGGCTTAAAAAAATATACCCATAGACATAACACTAGTAAAATTTGATAACATAAATAATTAATTAAAGGTTTATGCAACTATGAGATTTCAAAGAACACAGTATATAAACCAATGAATTTATCACTATAAAGAAAATAGAGCTTATATAAAAGGGTTCTTGGTTGTCTTTAACCCACATAATACCAAGCTCATGTGTGGCGCATATGCATATCACCAAAAAAGGTCATCTATAACCTCAAAAATTGGAGCACTGAAAAAAGAGAGGAGCTTATTTTTCTTAATTAGGATTTCACATGTGACACCAACCAATAGCAACATATAAAAAACAGAAATAAAAACTACATTCTCCCAATCATTCTCCAACTATCGCATCCGTAAGCTGTTCCCTCAACTCTTTCATCCTTCTTGCATCTTCCACATCTTAAGTGCAGGCCTCAGAAACATTATTTTCGGCCTGTGACAAAGACTATCCACCACCTCCCAAACAACATCAATATACATTTGTCTCCACACACACAACACATCCACAACAATACTACCTCCACACACCAACACCTCCATACACCTAAACAAACCCACAAACACAAACACAAACACAACCATACAATCACCTCCTCTACACAACCACCTCCTTAACCAAAAACAAACAAACCAACGCCTCCACCATCCTCTACACATCCACTAACACAAACACAACCACAACCACACCAACATCTTCTTAACCATACAAACACATCCACCATCACTACCACATCCACAACCACAACCACAAACCAACCATCATCCCACCTCACCCACACACAAACACATCCACAAACACATACACATCTGCACACCAATCACCCTACACCACCACCTCCACCTCCACGTTCATGCACCACCACCTCCTCATCCTTCAACACAAACACATCCACCACATCAACACCATAAGCTAACATCAACCAAATGTATAGCGACTGAGCAAAAGGAAAACCATAATCCACCATTGCGCGTGCATTCAAAACCAACACGTATTACACCATAAGTAAAGAACATAAAGGAGCAAACATATGCATTTGCGAAATCAAAAATCCCAAAAATCCAGGTCGTTGCACATAGAATCTCCAAAAATCCCAAAATCAACTTCAACCGAGAATTAATGAAGCATAAGCATTTGTCAAATCAAAAATCCCAAAAATCCAAGTCATTGCACGTGGGATCTCTAAAAATCCCAAAATCCAACTTCAACTAAGAACCAATGAAACATAAGAATTTGTCAAATCAAAAATTCCAAAAATCCAAGCCATTGCACTTGGGATCCCCAAAAATCCCATAATCGAACTTCAACCGAGAAGCAATGAAGCATAAGCATTAGCCAAATAAAAAACCACAATTCTCGAGCACAGAGAACCATACCAACACCAAGAGGAGCCACCACACAAAGAAACACATGGTGGGCACAAAGGCAATAAACCAAAAGGCATGTAGTTAGGATAAAGAAACCACCACACAAATATTACCTGACACGAAGAAGAAACACCGCACAAAAGAACCACGGCAAAGAATAAACCATGAAAATATTGGATACGTACACATTTCCAAAATCAAAGACAATGGCATAATTAAGGTAGAGATTACTCAAAATGAAGAGGAACCACCGCATAAGGAAACCACAATACAGAGGAACCTCTGTATAGAGCACCGGACAAAGAAGCAACACCTCACATGGATCAAAAAATCCATGCAGAGCTGCATAGGAGATAGAGGACAAGGAGAAGAGAACTCATAAAGAAAGGTACAACACTAATGTGAGATAGCGAGAGAGAGGAGAGAGTCGCTAGGGCAAGGCGCAAGAGAGAGGATCATGAGAGAGGAGGGGCGGCTAGAGCAAGACACGCAAGAGAAATGATCGCAAGAGAGGAGGGGCAACCGTTTCAACATTACATGAACGAACGCGGGCCGTGAGGTCGAAGTCGTAGTTGTGTTTTGTTCAAATTTTTCATAACATCAACCACATTGTTGAAACCAAAAGCGAGACATCGCATTTTTTGGCCACACCGCAGTAAAACTGCTGCCCCAAATGGGGCCTTAAATTCCTCTTTTACATTCCCCACTAAATTTCAAACTATAAAACACATTTAACTTACTAATGACTGAAGCACTGCTTCATCAGAGCAAATAAATAGTAATAGTTCCAAGATAATAGTCACCACTAGAATAGCATGTGAAAGAGCAAACTATAAAAATAGATAAAGATCTTAAAGGCCCACCACAAGAATCACACATAAACTAATTGGTATTTGGATTTAAATTATATTAGTGTAATAACATGTATAATTAAACTAATTTCAATCTAATTATTTAAAAATAGCTAGCCCTAATCTTATTAATACAACAAATAAAGGGAACTTGGTGAGTTATCTCACCGAAAAAACTACTTATTCATATCTTACCACCAGTAAGCATAAGATAAGAGAAATAGGGAAAGTGATGCAAAATGTTCTATGATCTAGGATTTTTGAAGTATATCTAAGATGCAATGCTAATTTATGTAGTCAAGCAATGCAAAAAAAAAGTTTTCACCAAAAAAAAATACTCTTAAAGAAACTTTTTACCATATTCAACAATAAGAACGGTAAAATCAAATTAATTGATCTTCTGCTAGAAATTAACTAAAAGAAAGTTTAGGATTGCAAGGTGGCTGATATAATCTGGAGCCAAAATCAGCTCGCAAACGACGACAAAATGGCAATTGATTGGTTGAAAAACTAAAATGAGGGCTACTCTTACGAAAATGAAAGGAAAACAAGTAAGATACAATGATGATTTACTATACGAGAGGTAGATCGACACTCCCACAACCCTAGATGCCACTGGAAATACCACAAGGAAAAAAGGAAGCTGCAGCCACCAAAAACATGCATAAGAAACAAACCTTAGGTTAATAGCCTAAATATAATCCTATCAATGCACTTCAAATTTTCCTCCCTAACTTTTCCCCCCAAACTCCTCTCATTTCTCTTCCTCACATATGTGATTAAAGCCTTCATGGAACATACTAGTTCGTTGCCCTCTGCTGCGTTTGTCTTGCTCCCTGCAGAACCGGACCTCAATGACACGTTCGCCCCATCTGTTGCGCCAAATCAGACCTCCCTCTTTTGTTCACCCTGTTCTGCGAGGTTGCTCGACTCATAGAGGGCTGGAAAGGGTAGAGCGGATAATGCCTGACAAATCCTGTCAGGATCGATCCCTGACCTAGCGTAACAATACTCCCCTCCCAAAAAAACACCTTGTCCTCAAGATGGAATGATGAGAACTGCTTTCGGATCACCTCATATGATTCTCATGTTGCTTTATACTGTGGCAAAATCTTCCACTTAATAAGTACCTCCTTTGTTCCTGTCCCTCCTAGGCACACTCAATCAACCTCTAAATGCTCTAGAATCATTTCTAGGTCCTCTGTCATCATCAGGGATAGTGATGATGAGAGTGTATGATCTCTAATCACTCGTCTCGGCTGGGTGTACTGTTGATGATGGCAGTAATCGCAAAAAGTATGCCAGTCCCCCGAAGGGTCCAAAATATTGTGGTGACAATTTATCGTTCCTTTGTCTAACCAATGTCTTTTGTCTGTAGGGCCTTAGTTTCAAATAAATCATGTCCCCCGATTTGAAATGTGCCTCTTCTCCAATGTCTATCTATAATCCCCTTCATGATCTATTGAGCTCTCAACATATGTCCCTTGAGCTCCGCCAATATCTTGTCCCTCTCCTCCAAGTATTGGTTCACACTGGATACTAGTGCGTCACTATGTTCATAGTGTATCAAGTGAGATGAAGCCCTCTTATACAAAATTTTGAGATGAGTGGTTTGCGCTGTCGTATGGTACGAAGCACTATACCAGTATTTGGCCCACGCAATCCATTTGGCCCAAAGCTTTGGCTTATCCAAAAAAAAAAGAGCACGGAAATGTCTCCACACTCATGTTGACCACCTCCGCTGGACAACTACTATTGTCCAAATTTCTTAATTGAGAAATTTGGACAATCAGGTGTTCCTTGTAACCTCAACAGCTCCTTCCATAATTGGTTGTGGAACACCTTGTCCCTATTGGATAAAATCAATTTTGACTCTTTTTTTAAGCAGGTCACTTCTTGTATGAACAATGTGGCGATTGAGACAATCGTGTAGGGGTGTCATAATGGAATGAAATATGAATACTTGCTCAAGCAATCCACCACCACCATAATCACTGTAAACCCTTCTAATCATGGCAACTCTTATATAGAATCCATGGTGAATTCTTCCCAAACCTTCTGAGGCAAAGTCAAGGGGTACAACAACCCTCTTAGCGACATAGTCAACTATTTATGTCATTGGCACACATCACACAGCACCACCATGTTTTCTACATCTCAGCGCATCCCACCCAATATGGCTCTGTCGATAAACGACTGTATGTATTTTGAACTATCGTGAAACTCGTGCAACAAACTGGGAATGAGCTCCAAAGCCTTTAGTAAGACGAACCGCTCTTGGTATAGTAGTTGTTGTCACCTCAATGCATATCTTGGATGACTATTCAGATCCTGTAGCAATTCTGCTCATATTTCCTTAGTCCTTCATCATGCTTGCTCTTCTGCCTCATGACTTCTCAGTCTAGGATCAGTGGTACCGATAAGACTGTCAGCTGGGCTTCTTCCACCTTTCTAGACATTACATTTGCTGCTTTATTCTTCAATCTTGACCAGTACTAAATTCAAAATCATATCCCAGCAAATTGGATAACCATCTATGGTGCTCCTAAATTATCATCCTCTTCTCCAATAGATACTTCAAGCTCCTCTAATCTGTCCTAACAAGAAAAAGTTGTCTCAATAGGTAGGTTCTCCACTTTTGAATAGCCAAGACAATAGCCATCAACTCCCGCTCATACACTAACTTGAGTCTTGCCCTAGCGGTGAGTAGTTGTCTAAATTAGGCAATCGATCGTTGGTCCTACATGAATATTGCTGCCAATCAGTACCCTGACGCTTCTATCTCCACCGCAAATGTTCTACTAAAGTCTGGAAATGCTAGTACCGGTACACCATTCATGGCTCTTCAGATATTTGAAGGCCTATGTTGCGACTTCCCCCACTAGAAATTGTCTTTCTTCAACTGCTTCATCATTGGCCATGTTATTGTGTCGTACCGCTTCACAAATTTTTGGTGGTATCTGGTGAGAACGAGGAATCCACTCAACTCATTCAAGCTTTGGGGTAAAGGCTAGTCCATCATAGCCTTGATCTTAGACGAGCGTGCTGCCATTCCTGCCCCGGTCACCATTTGCCCTAAGTACTCCATCTGTAGTTGTGCAAATAAACATTTCTTAGGTTGGCATACAACTGGTGCTCTATCAACTTCTCTAAGAATGTCCTCAGGTGCCCCCACATGTTTTATCTCTGTAAGGCTGTAGTTCAATGTCATCAAAGAAGACCAGGATGAACTTCTTGAGGTAAGGCTGAAAAACCCTAATCTTGAGAGATTGAAATGTGGTTGGGTGTTGTTAAGGCCAAATGGCATTACCAAGAACTGACAATGTCCTTCATGTGTCCTGAAAGCTATTTTGTGCACATCCGCTGGATACATGTTGATCTAGTGGTATCCTGACTTAAGGTCTATTTTCGAGAAGATGACTGCTTCTTAAAGCTCATCTAACAACTCATCAATCACAGGAATAGACAATTTATCCAACACCATATCCCTGTTCAAAGTAGGTTATTCACGCAAAACCTCTAATAACCATCTTTTTTCTTCAAGAACGGGACTGGACTAGAAAAAGGACTCACACTGGGTCAGATAATCCTGGCTTTGAGCATCTTACAAATCAAGTTCTTTATCTCATCCTTCTAAATTTGAGGATACTGGTATGGTCTGGCGCTGATAGGAGGGAGCCCTCCTTTAATGTAATAGTGTGCTTGTGCTCCCTCGAAGGCGGTAGACCATTTGGTTGTTGAAAGATATCTATAAACTGTCGTAAGAGCTGTTGCACCCCTTCAAGAAACTCTGCCAACTTGAGATCTCGGTCATCCTCAATGCTCTGCAACTCCACCAAGTAATCTATCTCTGCTCCCCGTATCGACTTGACCATGGTTTTTAGCGAAAACATGGTTTTGCCCTAACTAGCATCTCTTTTCAGCATGCCTTTTCTCCCCACTACCTAGAACTCCATCGTTAGGGATTTCTAGTCTACATTCATCTCCCCAAGTGTCTGTAGCCACTTCATCCTCAAAATCACATATATGCTGCCTAAGTCCAAGGGAAGAAAATCCTCCATCACATGTGGGTCATGGAGTGTCAGAATCAAGCCTTTACAAACTCCTCGGCTTTTCTTCACCTTTCAAGTTCCCATCATGACGTCAAAGTTCCCTATAGTCATGAGATCCAACCCTAAGTTATCCACGACCTAATTTGAGATAAAGTTATGTGGCCTCACTATCTACCAATAGCACAATCGTCTGTTCCCCAATCCACCCTCACTTTCATGATGCGATTCAAAGTAAATCTTACCATTGAATTGAAGGACATCTCAGCTACATCAAAATGTAGATGCTCCTCCACCACCGTGTCTTCCTCTAATTCCTCACCCTGTTCCTCGTGAACTAAAAAGATCTGAAGGGCACTCTCCTTGCAACGGTAACATGGGATGTATTTCTTATCACATTTAACTCTTTTATCCTGCACTTCTGAATCATTGAGGCGCTTGAAAGTGCCCCTGAGACAGGTCTATGTATTTCTCTTCTTTAGAGTCTCTTTCTGAAATGATCCTGTATGAATCGTCGATATCGTGGTTGTCAAGGCAGTCTCATAGAATCCTCTTGGTTATTGCCTTTTGCTAGTCTTTCACCTATTTCTTGTCCTCTATCATCTGGGCGAGGTCCATCATTTCCCTTAATCTAAGTGGTCTCAATGGTCGTATGGCAGTTTGCATGTCAGGCTTTAGGCCTCTCAAGAAGTTTCCCTCCAGACCTGCTGCAGAAAATCTCCTCAACCTCCCTGGCAAGTGCTTAAACTTCTCCCTGTATATCGTAATTGTCCCCTCCTGAGTCAGAGCATAGAATTGCTTGTGTAGGTCTACTTCCCCAATGGTTCAGAAATGCTCCAACAAGCAATCCTTAAACTCTTCCCACAACTGCATCGAATCCCTTGCCTCCATTCACTGAAACCACGCTAGAGTCTTTCCTTTCAAACATAAGCCCACCGTCATGAGTTTCTCTTCCTCTATTAACCCATTGACTGCAAAATATCAATCCACCCAATACACCCACCAATGTCCATCTTCCCTTCGTAGATCAGCATCTTCAGTTTTCTGACCCTTACATCTCCACCCGAACTTTCTCCTCCTCTGGTATTTCCCTACATTGTCTAGGGTGAAACTTCCTCCAGTCATAGTCGTACCTCACTTCTAATTCCATCCTTCCTCCTACTCTTTCGTGCCCATGTATCATCCCTCCTTCATTGGAAGTCTCCACTCCTCCTTTTGGAGTCCTAGGGAGATGCTCTTAGTGGTAAATGATGTGCTCTTTGTTGTCCTCTTATTTGATCTCCTTCCCTTTTGATCTGGTCTAGCATTCTCTGACCAATCTTTGGTTAGGGTATGCAACTTGAGCGGTCAACATGACTTTGAATTGAATCTCCATGAGCTTCTTTACCATCTCTCGCATTGCTCCTATGCTCTCGAATCTGTCCTGCATTCGACTTTCTATAAAAACATCTTCAATAGTGTCAAACCTTTCTTCCATTCCCGATCTAATTTGTCCAACTTCTCCTTCCAGCATGTCCACTATCTTTGTTGTCATCCCTCCAATATCTAGCTCTAATACCAATTTGATACAATCCATAACCTAAATCAACAAGCAAAAAGAGATGAAATGGAAATGGATAGGAGGAAAAACTCAAACGATAGCTGCTCTTACAAAAATGAAAGAAAAACAAAAAAATATAATAATGATCTATTATTCAAGAGATAGATTGTCTCTCCCACAATCTTAAAAGTTGTTAGGAACACCACAAGAAAAGAAGAAAAGTACAGCCACAAAAAACTTGCATAAAAAACAAACCCTAGATTAATAGCCTTAATATAATCCTATCACAGCAGTTCAAATTTTCTCTCCAAACTTCCCCCCAAACTACTTTAATTTCTCCTCTTTCCATATGTCATTAAAGTCCTCATGTACCCTGCTTCTTTGTTGTGCCCTGCTGTGTTCGTCTCGCTCCTCGTTGAACCATACCTTGATGTCATGTTCGCCACGTTCTACCACCCTAAATCAGACCTCCCTCTCACGTTCACCTCGTTCTGCGAGGTCGACTGGCCTGTAGAAAGCTAGGGTCAGTCGAGCGCATAACTTTGGTACAAGCAACTAAAAGTTCACAAAAATGAAATAAAACTTGGTTGTAGCAAATCTAACAAAATCTAATCACATTTTCAATGAATAAAATTAAAAAAAGAGGAAAAAAAAGAAAAAAATAAAATTAAAAACTCATTAGGTAAGCTTAACAAACTCACACAATAAATTATTCTCTCTTTATAAATCTTCAAGTCCCATATTTGATCATGAGTTAGATTCCCGAAAAAAAAGTAGAATGATTTGCGCATCAAAAAGAAAATTTTATAAAGCCATTAAATTAATTTGAAAATGCCCTAATTTTGCCTATTCAAAAACACCAAATGAGAAAAAAAAGAATAACCTAAATGTAAAAATCACAAGCTCCCCAAAAAGCCTAGTTGAAGAAAATGGAAAAAAAATCACTATATCAAAAGGGCAAATGGAAAAGGGGTAATAAACAACCTGCCACTACTTAGCCACCTCGCACTTCTTTGTAGTTCAATCTCTCATGATACAAAGAAAACAATAGGAATTAAAAAAAGAAAGGAAAAGTTAAGTTGATTAGATGGACCATCCGACTGTTGCAAAATAGTGGCACCAATTTCATTAGCAAAGCTACCATGAGGGACTCCACAACTCTCCAATGATTATGAAAGAAAGTAGCAATGACCAAAACTAAGTCACAGTACACTAATTCTATTCAAGCAATTTCACCCCTAAATCAACCGTCTTTTTTTTTATTTTTAAACCAAGTTATTACACTTCACTTATGATGTTTGATAGCTCCTTGTTGTCTACATCATCTTTAACCTCCCTAAATAGACTCAACCATTGAAGAAGCAAAACCTAAAATAGTACATCATTTAAAATTTTGAACAAGTCAAGCAAGAGCAAGTCAAGTTAGGCAGAAATAATCCAAACTAAACCTAGTGTGTGTTTGGGGCGGCTTTTTAGTCGATCATCATTTTGAAAAGCAAAATTGGTGTGTTTGGGAGCTCACTTACTTAGTGCATTTCAAAAAAGTACAGTAACAAAACCAAAGTTTTACGAATGGTGAGACGGGGCTCAGTTCCGCAAAATGAACCGCGGCATGGTTGGGAAAAGAAGTTGTTGTCCTTCATCTTTTCGACAAATACCTTGTTTTATCTGCAATATTTACCCTTGGTATTTAGCTTCTCCCCTATCTTTGTTGTGTGCTTTCCGGGTTAGGGCATACCAGTGAGGGGCTTTGGCTTCTCACCCCTTTACTAAAAATCATATGTATGTATCTCGAACGTTCCTCTTTGGTATAGACTCACACGCAAAAGCTTTTTTTTATTATTCTTATTTTTATTCCCTGTAATCGGATTTACATATTTTGATGTTCTCTGTATTGAAGAGTTTGATTGTTCATTTAGGGTATGCATTGCACATTAATTTGGTTTTGCATTCCATGTGATAATTTCAAATTCGAGGATGGTTACTTTGTTTTCAATTTTTGGGATTGTTTTGTATGTGTGCTCCTCTTTTCATACTGCTGAAAGCTTGGATGTTAGCTTTGCAAATACATAAGTATTGTGTTCTCTATGGTTTAAGGTGTGCATTCAATGCTATTTTGGTTGAGATTGCTTTGGTTGGGTTTGGTTGGCTGTGGTTGGGGTTGATTTGGTTGGGATTTTGTTGGAAGTGGCTGGGCTTGTTCTTGTGGGTATCGTTGGTTGTGGTTGGACTTGCCCTGGTTGGGGTTCGATTAGTTATAGTTGGGATTGATTTGGTTTGGATTTGGTTGGTTCTTGTTGAGTTTGTTTTGGTATTAGTTGTGTTTTATTTATAGGAAAATTTACTATACCTTTAAGATTTTATGGTATACAATCCATGTTATGCGAGTGGAATACATGATTTGGTAATTTGTTTTGGATTACATTCTAGGGTTTGCACTGGATTTCGGTGGTAATGCTGCATATGAGATTTTGTTGTGTACAACCCTAAGAATTAAAATATGTATTTCAATTTTCAAAGTTGAAATAGTGATCATTTTTATGTGATATGAGAAGCCAAAAGTTATATAAATGCAAAAGATAAGTTCTTTGACCCTAAGAATTAAAATATGTATTTCAATTTTCAAAGTTGAAATAGTGATCATTTTTATGTGATATGAGAAGCCAAAAAGTTATATAAATGCAAAAGATAAGTTCTTTGATATGTATAAACATAAGAATTAATGGTATGTAAGTAAACACTCCGTCTTCAATGTAAATGTATGAGCATTACTTAATTTTCAATATATATTTTAATGTTTTGCATAAATACAAGTCAACTCTTATGCATCCATAGAGCTACTTCTCATCATTGTGGCTTATATGGTTTCGGCTTTCTCTGCAATTATAATTATATATTGTTGTATTTTCTAAAATAATGGCATCTAGCAAGTTATATGTAATGTGCGTTTAGAAGGCGTTAATTTTTGTGATGTCATGTAGAGCAATGAGAAAAATTTTATTGTTGTCCGGAAATAGAACACGTGAAGATAGCAAGTTCTTTCGATGTGTTGATGATAAAGAAAAGTTCACTCCAGATAGTGACTATGACAAGAAAAATGTTATAGACAGAAAATTATCCCGAAAACTTAATTGCTAGAACATAAAAGTGAACGTCATTATAACATTACTTGTTATTTTTGTAGTTTTTATTATTGTGATATAATATGTAAATTGATGACTTACAATTTATGCATTGAAGAAATTTAGACCCCTCACATGTTTTCTATATTGATAAAGTTGTTTTTGACATTCTACTATAATTATTTTGAAAAAAATGATCATTTAGCCAATTTACATTTACATCTATAAGGGCATAATCGTCCTCTTCATCAGAAACAACTCCAGCATAATGCATTATCCAAACAGACTAACTGCTACTCCAGCAACAGTTCTCTGACAATAGTTGAAGCAACAGCAACCCCAAACGCACGTCATATATCCATATCTCAAAAATCAAACAGCCAAACTAAAGTAAAGGGTATGCCGAATATAAATTACACCACGCTTCATTAAGTCAGGACAACACTAATTATTATTATAACTAAAAAGGAATGGAAGCCACCTGAAATGTCTGGAGGCCACATAGGTTAAATCACAAAAGTATGATTATCAGTACATGTGAAATAGCCATGATTACCAAATCACATCAGCAAAAAGAATTTAATTTACTAATGCCAAAAATACCGTCCACTTGAGCAATAAGAGTGACCTAATGTTAAGTATTATCATTCAATAAGGATGTTAGGATTTTATAAGAATCTTGGTAAAATAATAGAAAGCTCAGGAAATCTATTGGTGATCACATTTTGCAATAGCCAGAATTGATTCCATTTCAGCTCATACAGCTAACTTGAGTGCCAAAAGCTTCTTTAGGGGTCCATGACACTTCGCCAAAGCAAACATGATTTCTTAGCTAGGTACATGCAAAGTGCATCCTTGAATAACAAACTTAGACAAAATAGCCCTCCAAGCGCATAAGGTAAATCTGAATGCAAAAAGGATATTTTGAATTAGCACTATAATGGAATGCGAAGAATAGACATGCTCTTATGATGGAATGGCAAAAATTAAGATAGAAAAGAACCTAGGAAAACCTAGCACCATAACGTAAGGATTTCAAATGACCAAGGCCGAATTTCTTAATTACACAAATAGTTAATTCAAATTTTACACTTAAGAAAATTCAGTATTTTGTACAATAAAAAAAAAACAAAGCAAAAAAATCAAACATGTGTGCATACCAAGAATAAGCTCATACCCAAAGACCAGCTGAGCACAATAAAAGTACAACCACATCAAATGATCCATGTCAAGAAAGGTTTGCTAGCCACTCCAGGAGCTGTTGATCGAGCATACATTCACAAGGTGCTTGATAAGAATAGTCCTCCTCACAATGATGACAATATTCAAATCCACCCAAATCATACTTTGAGTCCCAACGAAAAACCTTAAGACGTGCAGCCTTCTTAATAACCTCACTAGTGATGCCAGAAATTTCGTAACCAGAGACATCAAGGTATTCAAGCTCCTTCAACCTGTCAAGCAGAGTAAGGATGGCACCTCTTGACATTACGCATTCAGTGATCTCAAGTTTTTGAAGTCGTGGAAGGCATTCACAAATGATAGAAGCCATTGTTTCATCCATTGTATCAGAAAAGACCTTCAACTCAATGAAGTTAACACAACATTGATTGACATGTTGAAGGACCTGATGGCAAATCAAGCTCTCATCCACAGCCATTCCCTTAAGAAATTCAATTTTGCCAATGGCCTTGCAAAATTCAGCTTCAGATACATTAGGATTCTTCATGCTGAAATATTGAAGCATTGGACACCTAAAATCATTCCAATTGCTTTAATTAGCATTGAGCAGCTGCTCAAAAGAAGGGATGACAACAAACCCAACCATGCAAAGGAAAGAAGTATTTTAGGGAGGAGTAAAGGACGAAAGAACATCAAAAATATAATAAAATTATAATTTTTTAATAATGATGAGTGAAAAAATGCAAAATATGACTCAAGTTTGTGACCGTGAAGAAACAAACCTCATCTCAAATCAACGGGTCATAGATCCATTCACAAATCATAAAAATCAATAAGCATATGCTAATATTTTAATTCACCAAGAAATTGATTACTAATATGTTATAGAATACATTTCAATTTAAATTTCACAATTATATCCAAAAATCCTAAGATGGGGTAAATAATGTCAGCATCCAACTACTTCACTATCTTTTTCTTAATCACCTCATTCATTACAATGTTAAGTCTCCTCTACGGGTCAACCTTGGGTTTGTGGTTCTTCTCCGTCAGAATCCTATGCATGCACAGGGAAGGGCTAATACATTTAATGTCCGATATGATCCACCCAAAAGCTCTCCTAAATGTTCTCATAACTCTAATCAGTTTCTCTTCTCAAAACTCACTCAACTCGACCGCATGATCGCTAACAGTGCAAACGACTCTTCCAAGAAAGCATACTTCAAGTGCTTAGACAAGACTTTCACTTCCAACTCAGAGGCTTCTTCTATAGAGGACACTAATGATTTCCCATGTACAGTGATGTCCAAAGCTGGAATCTATCTCACTACACTCTAGGGTTCGCTTCTAACAGTAGATTTGATTCTTCCTTCGCGTTTTTTACTATATTCCTCAATATATACATGCTCTACTAGATCAGCGTCAAATGTAACCTAAAATTGTCTTCTAATCAACCAATCCATCATGTCTAACCAATAGCACGAATCGATTTTATAATATTAAATATTACATCTTATTCATTAATCCTCATAGTCAATTCCCCCTTTTGAATATCAATTATCGCTCTTCCAGTGACTAGAAAATGTCTACCTAAGATTATGGGAATATTTGTCTTTCTCCATATCAAGAACTACGAAATCTGCAGGGGATAAATTTATACACCTTAATCATGACATCCTTTATAACCTCTTAGGATAAGTCAAAGATCGGCCAGCAAATTGATAAGTTACAATGGTACGTTGGACTTCTCCTAAAAGCAGACAAAGGCATGAGGTTTATACTATCTCCTAAATCACATAAGGTTTTCCCAACAAAATTTTCTTCTATAGCACAGAGCGTGGTAAAACTATCAAGGTACTTCAATTTTTTAGCGAGCTCATTTTAAAAAATAGCACTACACTCCATACTCAAAGCTACGGTCTCAAAATCGCCAATTTTCTTCTTTTTTTTTCTTTGTTGAGAATGTCTTTCATGACTTTGACTTAGCTAGTTTTGTTTTAAGGCTTCAACAAAAAAAATGTTAATTATAAGCTTCTTAAGCACTTCCAAAAACCTCAAAAATTATTGATTAAGCTTGTGTTTTTGAAGCCACCGGGAAATGGTGAAAGTGATCTTTCTAGTTCCTTACTAGAAAGTGAGTGTGATTTTCCTAATTCTGGGATAGTTTGGTCAATAAATCTTTAGGGCTCAGGGTTGACTTCTTCCACACTCGGCTACTTCCTAGTCATTTTTTTACAACTTTTTTCCACTTCTTAATTTAATGGCTTTTACATATTCATTTTTTTTGTCTTTGGGATTGACTCCAGTATTGCTAGGTAGAGTTCACTGGGGTCTATAACTCAATGAGTTTGCTATTTGTCCTAACTGATTTTCAATTTTTTTTATTGTTGCAGCTTACTCTGCAATTAATTCCCCATTTGCATCACAATCTCTTCCAAAGATAATTTATTTTCCTTAAAACGTGTACTTAAAGTGAATCCAATTGGATAAGTCGGTCCAATTTGTCACTACCTTGATTAATCCAATTACCTTCTGGGTTAGATTGATTGTTTCCCCACTGTTAAGTTCCTATACCTTGATTATTATTATTCCAGTTAAAATTTGAGTGATTCGTCTAACTTGGATTGTAGGTGTTGGAATATAGGTTATTAAATCAGATAATTATAGCGTTCATGGATTCTACATGCATAGCATTAGAATCAACTAGTTGTCCATAAGTATTTTCCTCTATTATTGTTGACTTTAGTGCGGAATTAAACCCTAGATTGTCTAACTTCCTAGAGGTAGCAGCTGCTTAAGATGTTAAAATTGCTAAAACATCTGCATCATGCACGTTGACTATCTCCATAGGGTTGACTCTATCTAATATCCATTGAAAGTTATTTTTTGTCATCTCCTCAATCAGTATATACGCCTACTCAAATAGCTCAGACAAGAGTGATCCCTTAGCTACAGCAACAATTATGGACCTCAGCGATCCCACCAGTCCATTATAAAATCCTTGAATTATGAGTTTGTTTGATAAGACATGATGAGGACATTTCCTAAGTAACTTCTTTGTTAAAATTCAAAATAATGGGGAAAATATTTTATTGATATGAAAATGAAGTATAAATAACTCTTACATGAATCTTAAAATAGAAAAGACAATAAAAAAATAAATAGCAGGAAAAGAATGATATATCTCCTAATATCTCAAATTAATCAATTCATATTAATTGTTTGCAGATAAAGGAAACATCATAAAATAAAAAACCTAAAATAGGAAAGGAAAAAAATCCAATGCAAATAAATAATTTATTCCTCATAATTTCTTACATGAATAAATTATTTCTAATATAACTTCTAACGCTTTCCCTCAAATTAAAACATGGTGGAAAACCATATTCAACTTGGATTAGAAAACATCAAACAATGGGCAGGTAAGATCTTGTGAGGTAGAAGTTGAAGTCTTCATCTCGTATTGTGGTTATCTTTCGTTGCAGCTCCTTCAATGTCAGTAAGTAGGCGGAAGGCTCCTACAGATAATGTTGCAAAGGAGTTCGCAGGGAAGTGGACAACCAATATGAAAAAACTACAAAATATGGTCTGCAAAAAAAGAAAAAGCTTCGAAGATACGCCTTCCTGCAGAAAAAGCTTCGGAGAGCCTGATACAGAAAAAAAAAACTCAAGAGGTAATCGTTGCTACAGGACAAGCTCTGGAGGAAGGCCTGATATAGGAAAAAGTTTCGGATGAGGGTCTAATACAAGAAAAAAATTTTGGAGGGCTACTGCAGTGAAAAAGCACCGGAGGAAGGCCTGCTGCAAAAAAAAATTTAGCTAAGCCCAAAATTTTGTTGTCTGGATTATTTAGTCTCCCAGAAAAAACATCAGCAAATGTTGTCACACCATAGCTGCTGAAATCTCAAGCATGCTTCTATAATCACTCATGTGGGTATGTTTATCATTCAAGTACCATCATTGTAGCTTTTTATGATATAAAACAATTTCACAATGTCATCCTTGACAACTCCAATCATAGACCAGTTCACCACAGAATCTGTCAAAGAAATAACACCAGCAAGTGCTTTGAGCGTCATTCCAGCAGCATAGATGTTAGATTGGGCACCTATAGAATCATAGCGCATCATTCATCACTCTGACTTAGTGCCTTAATGGAATGCAATGCACCAAAAGCACCTGGTAAAATTACTACAGAACTTTGCTTCTCAACAAAAAGTAAGCCTCCAATGGAGTAATAAAAATATGGTACCAAATTAGCAGATTTTAACACTGCCACAAGCTTTGATGCAATGCCTAATAGGAGAATCTCAGGCAGCAAGTAACGCCACTCATGGTAGCAGAGATAAGGTGATTCAGATCACCAAGAAGGAGTTGCCAGCTTTAGAGTGCGGAATCAGATATCATAGAGGGACTCATTATCCAACACCATGCATTCATCGGCATTCTTGACAAGCTGATGAATGGAAAGGGTAGCATTGTAAAGTTCCACTAAGGTGTCTGAAACTTAGGAGATGGGAAGACTAAAAAGGTCAACATCAAGCGATCAAGATATTCCTCTCTCATCTTAGAGATAAGAAGGGTCCCCATGCCAAATCCAATTCCGCCACCCAAAGAATGGCACACTCGCAATCCATGCAAGCAATCTTAATTCTCAGCCTCCTTCCTCACCACGTCCAGAACAACATCAATGAGCTCAATGCCCTTGACCCAGTTGTTACCTGCACTAGATTTTCCAAACACAAAGTTGTACGGCCGAAATATTTGCCCGAATGGCCCTAATCTAAAGGCATCCATGGTGCCCGGCTCAAGATCCATAAGCATCGCCCTAGGAACATACCACCCGCCGTTGGCCTCGTTGTAGTATACATTGACCCGCTCAAGCTGGGTATCAGAATCTCCGTTATACTTTTTGGTGTGGTCGATCTTGTGCTTGTTGCAGATCACCTCCCAGAACATGGCCCCGATGTGATTGCCGCACTGTCCACCCTGAATGTGTAGAATCTCTCTCATCTTCACTTCTTCGTGAGATATCCGGTAGCAGGGTAAGGGTGGCTGGCATATGAATCGAGCAAAGAAAAAAGCTTGAGGAAGGGCCTACAACCGACAACCGGCAAAGATTGTCGATTGCAAGGAATAGAAAATTTGTCGACAGTAGGTAACTCTAGGGNCATGCAAGCAATCTTAATTCTCAGCCTCCTTCCTCACCACGTCCAGAACAACATCAATGAGCTCAACGCCCTTGACCCAGTTGTTACCTGCGCTAGATTTTCCAAACACAAAGTTGTACGGCCGAAATATTTTCCCGAATGGCCCTAATCTAAAGGCATCCATGGTGCCCGGCTCAAGATCCATAAGCACCGCCCTAGGAACATACCACCCGCCGTTGGCCTCGTTGTAGTATACATTGACCGGCTCAAGCTGGGTATCAGAATCTCCGTTATACTTTTTGGTGTGGTCGATCTTGTGCTTGTTGCAGATCACCTCCCAGAACATGGCCCCGATGTGATTGCCGCACTGTCCACCCTGAATGTGTAGAATCTCTCTCATCTTCACTTCTTCGTGAGAGAAAAAAGCTTGAGGAAGGGCCTACAACCGACAACCGGCAAAGATTGTCGATTGCAGGGAATAGAAAGTTTGTCGACAGTAGGTAACTCTAGGANTAAGAAATGGACTAGTAAAATAATAATTAATAATATGATAATATTATTTTTAAAATGCAAACGACATGCGAGAGACTTTTCTAGTCCATCTGCCCACCGAAAATAGTCATAGTTTTCTGTGATTCTCCGTGGGCACCTATAAAATTATCTCCCGTAGTTATGTGGCTAACGTGAAGTGAGCAGAGAACATTGAAATCCACACTAGCAGTACAATTCTCTGGAGTACTGGAAATCCTCAGGCTCATCTTTTCTGGAGGCTTAAAAAAATATACCCATAGACATAACACCAGTAAAAATTGATAACATAAATAATTAATTAAAGGTTTATGCAGCTGTGAGATTTCAAAGAACACAGTATATAAACCAATGAATTTATCACTAAAAGAAGAAAACAGAGCTTATATAAAAGGGTTCTTGGTTGTCTTTAACCCACGTAATACCAAGCTCATGTGTGGCACATATACATATCGCCAAAAAAGGTCATCTATAACCTCAAAAGTCGGAGCACTGAAAAAAAAAGAGGAGCTTGTTTGTCTTAATTAGGATTTCATATGTGACACCAACCAATAGCAACATATAGGCCATCCAGAAGAATTCATAAGGTTAAACGTCTCATCATGACCTCCAAAACCCATCAAAAGGAAAAAAGGAAAAGCAAATAGAAAACACATACAACTTGCATAAAAAGCTAATACAATATATACCAAATGCACAAAGAAAAGAAAAATACATGAACTGTAAAAAATTTTGATACAATAAATAGTAAATATTTTTAACAACAAACAAAAATAAAAACTACATTCTCCCAATCACCCTCCAACTATCGCATACACAAGTCTTTCCCTCAACTCTATCATCTCGCTTGCACCTTCCCCATCTTAGGTGCAGGCCTCAGAAACATTATTTTCGGCCTGTGACAAAAACTATCCATCACCTCCACAAACAACATCAATATACAGTCGTCTCCACACACACAACACATCCACAACAATACTACCTCCACACACCAACACCTCCACACAACTAAACAAACCCACAAACACAAACACAAATACAACCATACAATCACCTCCTCTACACAACCACCTCCTTAACCACAAACCAACGCCTCCACCATCACCTCCTCTACACATCCACTAACACTAACACAAACACAACCACAACCACACCAACACCTACTTAACCATACAAACACATCCACCATCACTACCACATCCACAACCACAGCCACAAACCAACCATCACCCCACCTCACCCACACATAAACACATCCACATACACATACACATACACATCGGCACACCAATCACCCTACACCACCACCTCCACCTCCACGTTCACGCACCACCACACTTCACCACCACCTCCTTGTCCTTCAACACAAACACATCCACCACATCAACACCATAAGCTAACATCAACCAAATGTATAGCGACTGAGCAAAAGGAAAACCATAATCCACCATTGCGCGTGCATTCAAAACCAACACGTATTACACCATAAGTAAAGAACATAAAGGAGCAAACATATGCATTTGCCAAATCAAAAATCCTAAAAATCCAAGTCGTTGCACGTGGAATCTCCAAAAATCCAAAAATCAACTTCAACCGAGAATTAATGAAGTATAAGCATTTGTCAAATCGAAAATCCCAAAAATCCATGTAATTGCACGTGGGATCTCCAAAAATCCCAAAATCCAACTTCAACTGAGAACTAATGAAACATGAGCATTTGTCAAAGCAAAAATCCCAAAAATCCAAGCCATTGCACTTGGGATCCCCAAAAATCCCATAATCAAACTTTAACCGAGAAGCAATTAAGCATAAGCATTAGCCAAATAAAAAACCACAAAATTCTCGAGCACAGAGAACCATACCAACACCAAGAGGAACCACCATACAAAGAAACACACGGTGGGCACAAAGGCAATAAACCAAAAGGCATGCAGTTAGGATAAAGAAACCATCGCACAAATATTACCCGACACGAAGAAGAAACACCGCACAAAAGAACCACCGCAAAGAATAAACCATGAAAATATTGGATATATACACATTTCCAAAATCAAAGACAATGGCATAAATAAGGTAGAGATTACTCAAAATGAAGAGGAACCGCCACATAAAGAAACCACAATACAGAGGAATCTCTGTATAGAGCACCGAACGAAAAAGCAACACCTCACATGGATCAAAAAATCCATGCAGAGCTGCATAGGAGATAGAGAACAAAGAGAAGAGAACTCACCGAGAGAGGTACAACACCAATGTAAGATAGCGAGAGAGAGGAGGGGGGAGAGGAGAGAGTCGCTAGGGCAAGGCGCAAGAGAGAGAATCACGAGAGAGGAGAGGCGGCTAGAGCAAGACACGCAAGAGAAATGATCGCAAGAGAGGAGGGGCAACCGCGTCAACATTACATGAACGAACGCGGGCTGTGAGGTCGACGTCATAGTCGTGTTTCGTTCGAATTTTTCATAACATCAACCACATTATCAAAACCAAAAGCGAGACATCACATTTTTTGGCTGCACCGTAGTAAAACCGCTGCCCCAAATGGGGCCTTAAATTCCTCTTTTACATTCCCCACAAAATTGCAAACTATAAAACACATTTAACTTACTAATGACTGAAGCACTGCTTCATCAAAGCAACTAAATAGTAATAGTTCCAAGATAATAGTCACCACTAGAATAGCATGTGAAAGAGCAAACTATAAAAATAGATAAAAATCTTAAAGGCCCCACCACAAGAATCACACATAACGGCATACTGAAAAATAAATGAAAAATGCTCCAGTCCTAAATATAACAAAATTGAAGTGGTCAAAAATCCAATCGTTTGTTTAATTTCACAAAATTAGTCCTATGAATTGAGATTATGATATTCATCAAGTAAATATGGACAAAAATGTTGCATCTCCTGTAAGATAATATATGAGTAATCACAAATAGACCGCCAATTCAATATATGAGACATCTAAAATCCACTTCCATTTTTTTTCTAGAAGTTCCAACTATTAGGTGCTATTTCCAATAATCTCAACGAATTAATACATTAAAAAAGGTATTCTATAATTTTCAATATCTAGGCAACAATTTCTAAGTGCTGCAAAATTTTAAAAGACAGTCTTTTTGGCATTTATTTTTTTAATGGTTTGTGGCAGAAATCTTTGAATTTGAATGCATCACTACTTTACCATCAAGTTTAAATTTCAAATACTAAAAAAATAACCATTCTTTTGCAAATATCCTATGTGTCTCATGCAAATGGTAAGAGACAAATAATGAAAAGAAAAAATACTAATATACACAGTACATACATGTACATCGATGCAATCTTAGGCTAGATTCAATTAGAGCAAGCCTTGCCTCAGTCCATGCTAGCATGAGTTGTTCATCAACTCATTGAATTCAATTTAGGATAAAAAAATTCAATCTAATTTTTAAATGATATTTGGATTTAAATTATATTAGTGCAATAGCAGGTATAATTAAACTAATTTCAATCTAATTATTTTAAAATAGCTAGCCCTAATCTTATTAATACAACAAATAGAGGGAACTTGGTGAGTTACCTCACCGAAAAACTACCTATGCATATCTTACCACCAGTAAGCGTAAGATAAGAGAAATAGGGAAAGTGATGCAAAATGTTCTATGATCTAGGATTTCTGAAGTATATGTAAGATGCAATGCTGATTTATGTAGTCAACCAATGCAAAAAAAAATTTCACTAAAAAAAATATATAATAATCTTAAAGCAACTATTTGTCATATTCAACAATAAGAACGGTAAAATCAATTTAATTGATCTTCTGCTAGAAATTAACTAAAAGAAAGTTTAGGATTGCAAGGTGGCTGATATAAACTAGAGCCAAAATCAGCTAGCAAACGGCGACAAAATGGCAATTGATTGGTGGAAAAACTCAAACGAGGGCTACTCTTACGAAAATGAAAGGAAAACAAGTAAGATACAATGATGATTTACTATACGAGAGGAAGATCGACACTCCCACAACCCTAGACGCCACTAGGAATACCACAAGAAAAAAAGGAAGCTGCAGCCACCAAAAACATGCATAAAAAACAAACCCTAGGTTAATAGCCTAAATATAATCCTATCAATGCACTTCAAATTTTCCTCCCTAACTTTTCCCCCCAAACTCCTCTCATTTCTCTTCCTTACATATGTGATTAAAGCCTTCATGGAACATACTAGTTTGTTGCGCTCTGTTGCGTTTGTCTTGCTCCCTGCAGAACCGGACCTCAATGACGCGTTTGCCCCATCTGTTGGGCCGAATCAGACCTCCCTCTTTTGTTCACCCTATTCTGCGAGGTTGATCAGCTCATAGAGGGCTGGAGGGGGTAGAGCGGATAATGCCTGACAAATCCCGCCTGGACCGATCCCTGACCGAGCATAACAATACTCCCCTCCCAAGAAAACACTTTGTCCTCAAGATGGAATGATGAGAACTGCTTTCGGATCACCTCATACGATTCTCACGTTGCTTCATACTCTGGAAAAATCTTTCACTTAATAAGTACCTCCTTTGTTCCTGTCCCTCCTTGGCACACTCCATCAACCTCTAAATGCTCTAGAATCATTTCTAGGTCCTCTGTCAATATCAGGGATAGTGATGATGAGAGTGTATGATCTCTGATCACTTGTCTCGGCTGGGTGTACTGCTGATGATGGCAGTAACCACAAAAAGTAGGCCAGTCCCCCGATGTGTGCCAGCACTTTGTAGGGTCCAAAATATTATGGTGACAATTTATCGTTCTTTCGTCTGACCAATGTCTTCTGTCAGTAGAGCCTTAGTTTCAAATAAATCATGTCCCCCGGTTTGAAATGTGCCTCTTCTCCAATGTCTATCTATAATCCCCTTCATGATCTATTGAGCTCTCCACATGTCCCTTGAGCTTCGCCAATATCCTGTCCCTCTCCTCCAAGTATTGGTTCACACTAGATACTAGTGCGCCACTATGTTCATAGTGTATCAAGAGAGGTGAAACCCTCCCATACAAAATTTTGAGATGAGTGGTTTGCGCTGTCGTATGGTATGAAGTACTATACCAATATTCGGCCCACGCAATCCATTTGGCCCAAAGCTTTGGCTTATCCAAAAAAAAAACATAGAAATGTCTCCACACTCATGTTGACCACCTCCGTCTGGACAGCTACTATTGTCCAAATTTCTTAAATGAGAAATTTGGACAATCAGGTGTTCCTTGTAACCTGAATAGCTCCTTCCAGAATTGGTTGTGGAACACCTTGTCCCTGTTGGATAAAATTGATTTTGGCTCTTTGTTTAAGCGGATCACTTCTCGTATGAACACCGTGGCGATTGAGACAATCATGTAAGGGTGTCGTAATGGAATGAAATATGAATACTTGCTCAAGCAATCCACTACCACCATAATCACCGTAAACCCTTCTAATCATGGCAAATCTTATATAGAATCCATGGTGAATTCTTCCCAAACCTTCCGAGGCAAAGTCAAGGGCTATAACAACCCTCTTAACGACATAGTCAAGTATTTGTGTCATTGGCACACATCACACAGCACCACCATGTTTTCTACATCTCAGCGCATCCCACCCAGTATGGTTCTGTCGATAAATGACTGTATGTATTTTGAAATATCGTGAAACTCGTGCAACAAACTGGGAATGAGCTCCAAAGCCCTTAGTAAGACGAACCGCTCTTGGTAGAGTAGTTGTTGCCGCCTCAATGCATATCTTGTATGACTATTCAGATCATGTAGCAATTCTGCTCATATTTCCTTAGTCCTTCATCATGCTTGCTCTTCTGCCTCATGGCTTCCCAGTCTAGGATCAGTGGTACCGATAAGACTTTCAGTTGAGCTTCTTCCACCTTTCTAGACATTACATTTGCTGCTTTATTCTTCAATATTGACCAGTACTAAATTCAAATTCATATCCCAGCAAATTGGATAACCATCTCTGGTGCTCCTCAATTACCATCCTCTACTCCAACGGATACATCAAGCTCCTCTAATCTGTCCTAACAAGAAAATGTCGTCTCAATAGGTAAGGCCTCCACTTTTGAATGGCCAAGACAATAGCCATCAACTCTCGCTCATACACTAACTTGAGTCTTGCCCTAGCTGTGAGTAGTTGCCTGAATTAGGAAATTGATCGTTGGTCCTGCATGAATATTGCTCACAATCAGTACCTTGACGCTTCTATCTCCACCACAAATGTTCTACTAAAGTATGGAAATGCTAGTACTGGTACACCACTCATGGCTCTTCAAATATTTGAAGGCCTATGTTGCGACATCCCCCACTAGAAATTGTCTTTCTTCAACTGCTTCGTCATTGGCCATGTTATTGTGTCGTACCCCTTCACAAATTTTTGGTAGTGTCTGGTGAGAACGAGGAATCCCCTCAACTCCTTCAAGCTTTGGGGTAAAGGCTAGTCCATCATAGCCTTGATCTTAGATGAGTGTGTTGTCATTCCTGCCTCGGTCACCATTTGCCCTAAGTACTCCATCTATAGCTATGCAAATAAACATTTCTTAGGTTGGCGTACAACTGGTGCTCTCTCAACTTCTCTAAGACTATCCTCAGATGCCCCCACATATTCTATCTCTGTAAGGCTGTAGTTCAATATCATCAAAGAAAATTAGGATGAACTTCTTGAGGTAAGGCTGAAAAACCCTAATCATGAGAGATGGAAATGTGGTTGGGCGTTGGTAAGGCCAAATGGCATTACCAAGAACTGGCAATGTCCTTCATGTGTCCTGAAAGCTATTTTGTGTGCATCTACTGGATACATGTTGATCTGGTGGTATCCTGATTTAAGGTCTATTTTCGAGAAGATGACTGCTTCTTAAAGCTCATCTAACAACTCATCAATCACAGGAATAGACAATTTATCCAACACCATATCCCTGTTCAAAGCAGGTTATCCACGCAAAACCTCCAATAACCATCTTTTTTCTTCAAGAACAGGACTGGACTAGAAAAAGGACTCACACTGGGTCAGATAATCCTGGCTTCGAGCATCTCACAAATCAACTTTTCTATCTCATCCTTCTAAATTTGAGGACACTGGTATGGTCTGGCGCTGATAGGAGGGACCCCTCCTTTAATGTAATAGTGTGCTTGTGTTCCCTCCGAGGCGGTAGACCATTTGGTTATTGAAAGATATCTATAAAATCTCGTAAGAGTTGTTGGACCCCTTCAAGAAACTCTACCAACTCGAGATCTCGGCCATCCTCAATGCTCTGGAACTCCACCAAGTAATCTATCTCTGCTCCCTGTATCAACTTGACAATGGTTTTTAGCGAAAACATGGTTTTTCCCTAGCTAGCATCTCTTTTCAGCATGTCTTTTCTCCCCTCTACCTGGAACTCCATCGTTAGGGATTTCTAGTCTACATTCATCTCCCCAAGTGTCTGTAGCCACTTCATCCTCAAAATCACATCTGTGCTGCCTAAGTCCAAGGGAAGAAAATCCTCCATCACCTGTGGGTCGTGGAGTGTCAGAATCAAGCCTTTACAAACTCCTCGACTTTTCTTCACCTTTCAATCCTCAACTTTTCTTCACCTTTCAAGTCCCCATCATGATGTCGAAGTTCCTTATAGTCATGAGCTCCAACCCTAGGTTATCCACGACCTAATTTGAGATAAAGTTATGTGGCATCACTATCCACCATAGCACAATTGTATGTTCCCCAATCCACCCTCACTTTCATGATGCAATTTAAAGTAAATCTTACCATTGAATTGAAGGACACCTCAGCTACATCAAAATGTAGATGCTTCTCCACCACCGCGTCTTCCTCTAATTCCTCACCCTATTCCTCGTGAACTAAAAAGATCTGAAGGGCATTCTCCTTGCAACGGTAACATGGGACGTATTTCTTATCACATTTAGCTCTTTTATCCTGCACTTCTGAATCATTGAGTCGATTGAAATTGCCCCTGAGACAGGTCTATGCATTTCTCTTCTTCAGAGTCTCTTTCTGAAATGATACTGTATGAATCATCGATATCGTGGTTGTCAAGGCAGTCTCGTAGAATCCTCTTGGTTGTCGCCTTTTGCTAGTCTTTCACTTATTTCTTGTCCTCTATCATCTGGGCGAGGTCCATGATTTCCCTTAATCAAAGTGGTCTCAATGGTCATATGGCAGTTCGCATGTCAGGCTTTATGCCTCTCAAGAAGTTCCCCTCCAGACCTGCTGCAGAAAACCTTCTCAACCTCCCTGGCAAGAGCTTAAACTTCTCCCTGTATTTCGTAATTGTCCCCTCCTGAGTCAAAGCATAGAATTGCTTGTGTAGTTCTACTTTTTGAATGGTTCAGAAACACTCCAACAAGCAATCCTTAAACTCTTCCCACAACTGCATTGGATCCCTTGCCTCCATTCACTGAAACCACGCTAGAGTCTTTCTCTTCAAACATAAACCCACCGCCATGAGTTTCTCTTCCTCTATTAATCCATTGACTGCAAAATATCACTACACCCGATACACCCACCAATGTCCATCTTCCCATCGTAGATCAGCATCTTCAGTTTTCTGACCCTTACATCTCCACCCCAACTTTCTCCTCCTCTGGTATTTCCCTACATGTGTCTAGGGTGAAACTTCCTCCAGTCATAGTCGTGCCCCACTCCTAATTCCATCCTTCCTCCTGCTCTTTCGCGCCCCATGTATCATTCCTCCTTCATTGGAAGTCTCTACTCCTCTTGAAGTCCTAGGGAGATGCTCTTAGTGGTAGATGATGTCCTCTTTGTTGTCCTCTTATCTGATCTCCTTCCCTTTTGATTTGGTCTAGCATTCTCTGACCAATCTTTGGTTAGGGTATGCAACTTGAGCGGGCAACATGACTTTGAATTGAATCTCCATGAGCTTCTTTACCATCTCTCGTATTGCTCCTATGCTCTCGAATATGTCCTGCATTGAACTTTCTATAAAAAAAACGTCTTCGATCGTGTCAAACCTTTCTTCCATTCCCGATCTAATTTGTCCAACTTCTCCTTCCAGCATGTCCACTTTTTTTGTTGTCATCCCTCCAATATCTAGCTCTGATACCAATTTGACACAATCCGGAACCTAAATCAACAAGCAAAAAGAGATGAAATGGAAATGGATAGGAGGAAAAACTCAAACGATGGCTGCTCTTACAATAATGAAAGAAAAATAAAAAAATATAATAATGATCTATTATTCAAGAGATAGATCGTCTCTCCCACAATCTTAAAAGTTGTTAGGAACACCATAAGAAAAGAAGAAAAGTACAGCCACAAAAAACATGCATAAAAAACAAACCCTAGATTAATAGCCTTAATATAATCCTATCACAGCAATTCAAATTTTCTCTCAAACTTCCCCCCAAACTACTTTAATTTCTCCTCTTTCCATATGTCATTAAAGTCCTCATGTACCCTGTTTGTTTGTTGCGCCCTGCTGCGTTCGTCTCGCTCCTCGTTGAACCAGACCTTGATGTCATGTTCGCTCTGTTCTACCGCCCTGAATCGGACCTCCATCTCAAGTTCGCCCCATTTTGCGAGGTCGACTGGCCTGTAGAAAGCTGGGGTCAGTTGAGCGCATAACTTTGGTACAAGCAACTAAAAATTCACAAAAATGAAATAAAACTTGGTTGTAGCAAATCTAACAAAATCTAATCACATTTTTAATGAATAAAATGAAAAAAAAAAGGGAAAAAAAGAAACAAAGAAAATTAAAAACTCATTAGGCAAGCCTAACAAACTCACACAATAAACTATTCTCTCTTCATAAATCCTCAAGTCCCATATTTGATCATGAGTTAGATTCCCGAAAAAAAAGTTGAATGATTTGCGCATCAAAAATAAAAATTTTATGAAGCCATTAAATTAATTTGAAAGTGCCCTAATTTTGCCTATTCAAAAACACCAAATGAGAAAAAAAGAATAACCTAAATGTAAAAATCACCGAAACAGATATAATAAACCCACAACACTCGTCCACCTACAAAATTCTAAAGACCCAAAGGAAGCCTTGCAGCTTGATATAGTCGCATAAAATGAAATCACAAGCTCCCCAAAAAGCTTAGTTGAAGAAAATGGAAAAAAAATCACTATATCAAAAGGGCAAATGGAATAGGGGTAATAAACAACCTGCCACTACTTAGCCACCTCTCACTTCTTTGTAGTTCAATCTCTCATGATACAAAGAAAACAATAGGAATTAAAAAAAGAAAGGAAAAGTTAAGTTGAGCAGATGGACCATCCGACTGTTGAAAAATAGTGGCACCAATTTCATTAGCAAATCTACCATGAGGGACTCCACAACTCTCTGATGATTTATGAAAGAAAGTAGCAATGAACAAAACTAAGTCACAGTACACTAATTCTATTCAAGCAATTTAAGCCCTAAATCAACCGTTTTTTTTTATTTTTAAACCAAGTTATTACACTTCACTTATGATGTTTGATAGCTCCTTGTTGTCTGCATCATCTTTAACCTCCCTAAATAGACTCAACCATTAAAAAAGCAAATCCTAAAATAGTACATCGTTTAAAATTTTGAACAAGTCAAGCAAGAGCAAGTCAAGTTGGGCAAAAATAATCCAAACTAAACCCAGTGTGTGTTTGGGGCGGCTTTTTAGCCGATCATCATTTTGAAAAGCACAATTGGTGTGTTTGGGAGCTCACTTACTTAGTGCATTTCGTAAAAGTACAGTAACAAAACCGAAGTTTTACGAATGGTGAGGCGGAGCTCAGTTCCGCAAAATGAACCGCGGCATGGTTGGGAAAAGAAGTTGTTGACCTTCATCTTTTCAGCAAATACCTTGCTTTATCTGCAATATTTACCCTTGGCATTTAGCTTCTCCCCTATCTTTGTTGTGTGCTTTCCGGGTTAGGGCATACCAGTGAGGGGTTTTGGCTTCTCACTCCTTTACTAAAAATCATATGTATGTATCTCGAACTTTCCTCTTTGGTATAGACTCACACGCAAAAGCTTTTTTTTATTGTTCTTATTTTTATTCCCTGTAATCGGATTTACATATTTTGATGTTCTCTGTGTTGATGAGTTTGATTGTTTAGTTAGAGTATGCATTGCACATTAATTTGGTTTTGCATTCCATGTGATAATTTCAAATTTGAGGATGGTTATTTTGTTTTCAATTTTTGGGATTCTTTTGTATGTGTGCTCCTCTTTTCATACTGTTGAAAGCTTGGATGTTAGCTTTGCAAATACTTAAGTATTGTGTTGTCTATGGTTTAGGGTGTGCATTCAATGCTATTTTGGTTGAGATTGCTTTGGTTGGCTGTGGTTGATTTGGTTGAGGTTGATTTGGTTGGGATTTTGTTGGAAGTGGTTGGGCTTGCTCTGATGGGTATCGTTGGTTGTGGTTGGACTTGCTCTGCTTGGGGTTCGATTGGTTATGGTTGGAATTGATTTGGTTTGGATTTGGTTGGTTCTTGTTGAGTTTGTTTTGGTATTGGTTGTGTTATATTTATAGGAAAATTTACTATACCTTTGAGATTTTATGGTGTACAATCCATGTTATGCGAGTGAAATACATGATTTGGTAATTTGTTTTGGATTACATTCTTGAGTTTGCACTAGATTTCGGTGGTAATGCTGCATATGAGATTTTGTTGTGTACAACCCTAAGAATTAAAATATGTATTTTCAATTTTCAAAGTTGAAATAGTGATCATTTTTATGTGATATTAGAAGCCAAAAGTTATATAAATGCAAAAGATAAGTTCTTTGATATGTATAAACATAAGAATTAATGGTATGTAAGTAAACACTCCGTCTTCAATGTAAATGTATGAGCATTACTTAATTTTCAATATATATTTTAATGTTTTGCATAAATACAAGTCAACTCTTATGCATCCATACAGCTACTTCTCATCATTGTGGCTATATGGTTTCGGCATTCTCTGCAATTATAATTATATATTGTTGTATTTTCTAAAATAATGGCATCTAGCAAGTTATATGTAATGTGTGTTTAGAAGGCATTAATTTTTGTGATGTCATGTAGAGCAATGAGAAAAATTTTATTGTTGTCCGGAAATAGGACACGTGAAGATAGCAAGTTCTTTCGATGTGTTGATGATAAAGAAAAGTTCACTCCAGATAGTGACTATGACAGGAGAAATGTTATAGACAGAAAATTATCCCAAAAACTTAATTGCTTGAACATAAAAGTGAACGTCATTATAACATTACTTGTTATTTTTGTAGTTTTTATTATTGTGATATAATATGTAAATTGATGACTTACAATTGATGCATTGAAGAAATTTAGACCCCTGACATGTTTTCTATATTGATGAAGTTGTTTTTGAGATTCTACTATAATTATTTTGAAAAACATGATCATTTAACCAATTTACATCTATAAGGGCATACATCTTCTTCATCAGAAACAACTGCAGCATAACACATTATCCAAACAGACTAACTGTTACTCCAGCAACAGTTCTCTAACAATAGTTGAAGCAACAGCAACCCCAAACGCACGTCATATATCCATATCTCAAAACTCAAACAGCCATACTAAAGTAAAGGGTATGCCGAACATAAATTACACCACGCTTCATTAAGTCAGGACAACAGTAATTATTATTATAACTAAAAAGGAATGGAGGCCACCTAAAATGTCTGGAGGCCACATAGGTTAAATCACAAAAGTATGATAATCAGTACATGTGAAATAGCCATGATTACCAAATCACATCAGCAAAAAGAATTTAATTTACTAATGCCAAAAATACCGTCCACTTGAGCAATAAGAATGACCTAATGTTAAGTACTATCTTTCAATAAGGATGTTAGGATTTTATAAGAATCTTGCTAAAATAATAGAAAGCTCAGGAAATCTATTGGTGATCACATTTTGCAATAGCCAGAATTGATTCCATTTCAGCTCATACAGCTAACTTGAGTGCCAAAAGCTTCTTTAGGGGTCCATGACACTTCGCCAAAGCAAACATGATTTCTTAGCTAGGTACATGCAAAGTGCATCCTTGAATAACAAACTTAGACAAAATAGCCCTCCAAGCACATAAGGTAAATCTGAATGCAAAAAGGATATTTTGAATTAGCAGTATAATGGAATGCGAAGAATAGACATGCTCTTATGATGGAATGGCAAAAATCAGGATAGAAAAAAACCTAGAAAAACCTAGCACCATAACGTAAGGATTTCAAATGACCAAGGCCGAATTTCTTAATTACACAAATAGTTAATTCAAATTTTACACTTAAGAAAATTCAGTATTTTGTACAATAAAAAAAAA